>VYZX01021055.1:113749-185857 GCA_013401335.1 Brachypteracias leptosomus | reverse complement strand
AGAAGGGAACACTTTCTGTCTGCCCGAGCTATTTCAGACCACCCCGACTTTTTCTGAAGGCCAGAGGGTTTGATGGATTAACCGCATTCAAAAGGCAATTTTTTTCTTTACACTTGTCTGCAAAACAAAACAAACTACCATGGACATTTACACAGCTCTTGATAGGCTCAGATTAGCAGCAAAACTAAAAGCACTTTTTATGTGGCAACCTGCTCTGACAGCTGTACCCTGGAGCTGGAGCAGCAGGTCCATCAGCTCACACCAGCCTGGTTTCTGCTACACGGTTAAGCTGTGCTTGCACTAGGGAATGGAGTTGTGGGTATCTGAACGGGCAAAACACACATAAATATATATATAAAAACACGTGTTTTTGTAAAACACTGCTGTATCCCCAAACAGCCAAAATATGCAGAGAACAAATTCTACATTTGCTTCACCAAAGTATCATAAAAGCCCTAATTCAGTGCTGAAATTCTCCTGAAGAACACAGGCTGTCTCCTGAAACAAGGCAGAAAGGAGCTGGGGAATGTTCAGGGAAAGGGGAGAAGGGAAAGTCATTTGTAATGTTGCTGACAGAGAAAATATGCCAGGTTCACAAAGCACAGAGCATCCGTGGGAGATTTACTTCACTAGGTAAAAAACTTCAAGTTTATTAAGCTATTTATTTATTAATCTAGGTACTTGACTTTAGGAACTTTGCAACATCCTTTGCAATAGTATCATATGTCTGCAACTCTAACATCTAATGGGATCTGTGCTATTTGAATATTTTAATTTTTGGCACTTTTGCCAAACACTGTATTTTTCGTTACTTCAAAGAGCTAAGCTGAAGTGAATTTACAGGCTCTACATTTTAAGCAAGCACAATGTAAAAGCACTGGGACCAACAGGCTGGGAGCATAACCAAGAACCAGAGACTATGAAAAGGCAAACAGCTTTCCATGTTAGCATCTTTCCTCCAGCAGCAGCTGACACATCCAGGTCTCAAACAGAAGACAGAGAGGCAAAAGAATGTCCACAGGCCTTCACTGACTGTGACAGACTCATTTTTTAATACATACAAAGAGGAAAAAAATGTCTGTCTACCTCCTGAAAGTTAAATCTTCCACCAGTAGACAAGTCATCTTAACAACTACAATTCACTTGAAGATATTGAGGAAAAACTTGCCGGTGCTAAGCGTCAGGAGACTACAATAATAGTTCTCCCACATTTCAATAACTTTCCAGCAAATGTTGGTTAACACCAGAGTGAGAAACCTGGGACCTTAACCAGAGGACAGCATAGTGAAGTAAGTGCCAGATGCAAAGAAAACCTAAATATTTCTGATGAGCCCTCCAGGCCCTAAGTTGGCTGAAATACTGCATCCTCGGTAGGATCATGTATCTCTTTTCAGACTTTCCAAGCCCTATACTCTACAGAAAGAAGAAAGAAAAGTGCATGCAGAAGCTGCAGCTGAGGATCTTGCTCAGATACCACTGACTCAGGCTCTCAGCATAGCAAACCCTCTCTCTCCCCACGCTTTCCCACAGAAAGGAAGGAGCCAGCAAGGCCCTAAGATAATGCCAAGATGGTCTGTGCTTTTATCACCAGTTCTGTACTACTGAACACAGCTAAACACACAGCTCCCTATGCCAACCAGGACTGGTCTCAGCTCCTGTTTCCCTTGGTACAGGGTATGTCAGCATGCGCTGTGATCCCAGCTTTGCCCCTGTGTCCAAGCAATGGCTGGGTCCAGCTTCCCTTCAGGCTGCAAACTAAACCAGTTCCCCCCTTTGTGCATAACAGGAGAGATAATCTGCCTCATAGCTTGCAAATAATTATCCAATTCAGCTAAGACAATAAATCATTTTACAATGATTTTACAACTCAACTGACCATCTGCAGCTCACATTACAGCTAATGTCCAAACATTTTGTCATGATGAGGTTGCTATGAGGGTGTCATAGAATTGAAGAGCGCTCACAAACCTCCTATCCTCGCTGGCCTGCAGCAAACTTGATCTGGATCATGCCTTCAGTGAAGTGCTCTGCACTTGCTTGCAAACAGATTCACATGGCTAAGCAGCACCTAAAGCAGTACGTACCTTTGTGCTCCCACTGATTGCACCTCTGTGATTTCCACAGTGTTTACAAATGAGCCAGCCTTCGGGCCTCCGTAAGAGGGTGACCTAGGCATCCCTGTGGGGGACGACGGGACCTGGTGGCCTGGGGATTTGTAGGAGCCATTGCTCACCCTGCCCTGTAGTGCTTGATGGGTTTGGACATTATTATTGGCTAAATCAGCTTGCAGAGAGGTTGTGGAAGTCCTTGGTGCTCTTGTCATTGCACTTGAGAGTGAAGACACTGAGGACTGCAGTATAGGGTTCCTTGTGCTAAAACTGGCAGCAGCCATCAGATTGTCTCTAGATCCGTATCTCATCGCCATGCTGCGTGGGTCTTCAGAGAGCGTGCTGACTTGCTGAAGGCTGTAAGAGCTAGGGGTGTCATAGACACCTGAGTCTGCAAACACTGAATCAGGGTGCGAGTGGAGCAGCTTCTCCCTCTCTTCCATCTCCTTCCTCTCCTGGATAGATGCCATAATGGTTTTGGAAAGGTTATCGTAACGGACTGGGGAGGGGTCTCGCTGATGTGGAGCCGGGCCCCCCAGCACTGGGCTGAAGCTCTGCGGTGGCTGACGCTGCAGCTCGCTCCCCCGTAGATGGCACATTTTGGCTGATAAATAGGGGGAGTGGTACCCAACGGAGCTGACCGCAGAATGGGTGATGCACTTCCTCCCCGAGGGCGACGTGGGGTTTAGCAAACTGTCATAGGAAAGACTTCCATTTCTGTTTGACAGGGAATTGGGAGAAAAGATGCTTTTGTAAGGGGTGGAAGCCGCCCCTTCAGACTTTATTGGATGAAGGGGCACTTTGTCTGTCCCTCTTCTGCCAGCAGATTTCAGGCTCAGGGATCGTGAATTGATGGCAAAGGAATCTATCTGGAGTGGGGAAGACTGATAGGTCTTGTGGAGAGAGCTCTTCCGGTAGCTGGGGATGTCCAGGCTGGGTTCGGACTGGTAACCCAGGCTCCGGCCATCCTCTTCTATCAGCGCCCCTTGACTGTGTCCCTCCTGCAGGGTGATCTAAAACAGAGGTGAGGATGAGAAACAGAAGCCAATGACATGTAAGTACAGGTTGGCTCTCCATGGTGAGTGCAGAGGAAGAAAAGAGCTGGAGGCCTTCTCTCCGACTCTCAGCCCAGCCATGACATAGGTTCATTATAAGGAATCTCCTAATTTCTGTTCAGCATATGGATAAGCACCTTAGAAGTAAGGAGGAGTTATTCATAGTAAGTGCTAAATAATACTGACTGTAATAGATATTTCAATACATGGGCACTGAAAACACAGAATGAGAGACCTTCTAAACTGAGACTCAAGTCTCAGTCAAGGTACATCAGATTGTAATCTGATAATATTGCCCTTGGAAAAAGCACTTCACTTCAAGTTTTCTACAAATAGCTCTTGAGTTGAGGGATGTCTGGTTTTGTGTGCTGAGTCAGAAATACTTCAGGCTTCATTTCAACACACTGGGGATCAGCACACTCTTATCCACTTTACTCAGAGCTATGAGCATTCAGTAATTCTGAATTTCTGGTCATAGGTCTTCAAAATTAAGCCCATAAGCTTAATTAGAGCAGAGAGGCTTCCTCCCACCATTTAGACAACAAAATGAAGCAATATTCTCTTTTTTATTATCTCTGTAGGAGAGAGTGGCCACATCAGAGAAGAAAGCATAGGCCATAATTTATTTATGTACATTCAAACCAGATAGGAGTTCACTTTGTCTTACTCTATGAGAGATTGTTTACAGTCCTGTTCTGTGCTAAGCAATTAATTTTTGCTGTTTTTTATAAGGAAGAGTCTGACGTAATGCGCAATAAATTGGCTATACTGGCTCTGCAATCAAAGAATTATTATCAGTCACATATTTAATCAGAAATGTAGTCAGTGCAGTTTGTTCTTTATCTAATCTCTTTTAAAGAAAAAGTATCCAGAAAAATCCAATTGGCAAAAATATATTTTATTCTGAATTTTTCCTCAAGGGTTTTTTGGGTTTTTTTGAGCTAGAAGATAGTGAAATATGCAAACCAGGTCACTGCATGGCACTAAATTTGGTCTTCTCTGGAAAAAGGAGACCAGGTGACAGCCTGTAAAGGAGGAGGAGAGAGCAATGACATAGCTTGTAAGTATATTTGTGCTACTTATCCTTGTGCTCCAATCCCTCTTTCCTAACAGCTTTCATTGCTTAAAAGCAGAATTACTTTGACAGGCTGAAGAACTGATAGAGAAGAGACAACACGGTAATCCTCACACCAGCCAGTGTGTTTCCTCTGTACCTTCTACTGAGCTGTGGCTTGGCAGACAAACACACGCCATCCTACCAGCTTGCCAAGTGAACTCATTTTTATAATATTCTCACTTGACTACTAGAAAATTGTGACTACTATAAAACTGAACAAGTCCACAAAGCTGATTGTATGCACACCAGCCAACTTACAGTAACAACATCCTTTTAGGTTAGAGTGAAGATGTTATTTTCATAGCACTGCCCAGTCTCCTGGCCTAATCAGAACCTATCCTGTATCTGTATTGCATCTATGGCTACATACTGAATGAGTAAACCAAGCTTGCCTCCCACAGCTCTCTGACTTTTGGCATCATGACCCAAAATACTGTTGCTTACACAGCTCAAAATTGCTAGCTGATGCCGGTAAACAGAATATTTTGAATTGGATGTCAAGCCATTTTTCATGTACTAAAGTGAAAATGATAGGATTTTAAACTTTCTGGAAGTTGTGAACACATTGTTGTTTTTATGCTCCCTTTCATAACCAATCTTTTCCTGATTAAGTGGACAAATCCAGAGAATAAGATTTACAATTACTGTAGGAAGACTAAAACCCAGACTCGTGGTAGCTGGAATCCCACCATCTATCACAATCTTTTCTTTCAAAACAAGAAGGATACTAGAAATATTTTCTTCACCATTTAAGGAACATTCTGCCTTACTCCAGTGTTGCTGCAGTCAATTATGTATCTCCACTCTATATTCCTTTCCTTACTTGTATCACCCCATTCATGATATTACAGGGGTGACACTGGAGGACCTAAAGAAATTAATTGTAAGAAAACTGCATTGTGTGTGGTATGTGTGTTTTAAGGGTATCTCCACTGGCGTGTGAAGACTGGGATACACATTGCAAATACACAAGTTAGACCAGTGAGTTTCAAATTGCCATTCTCAGGCCCTGGAGGGCCAAGGAATATTTGCAACAAATCTATGAGAAACAAGTGAGGAAAACAAGCCTATTAGCAGTGGGCTCAGTTTTGCACTCTGCCTCCAAAGGAAACAGCATAAATTGTTTCAAAACTCCAAAGTAAAAGAGAAAACAGTCAACAATTCCAGAGCAAGTGTCTCTAATTGTTTGGACCACAGTTTTCTTGACAGGAGGAAATGATGCCAAGTGTTAGGAAGTTGTTTTTTTCCATATAACCCAAATGTCTGAGAAGGTGCTAGGGAAGGTCAAATGTGAGGAATCTTCTATTAATTTTAACTAAAATATCTCTTGGGGTGCTTTAAAAGTTTTTTCTGTTTTGCAAGCTGACACCTTAAGGAATCACCAAGCATGTTGTGTGTTGGCTGAAGGGTCTGATCCAGAAAAGCGCTAAACATGCCCAGCTCCCTCTGAAGGGAATGTGAGTTGGCACCTATGTCAGGAGAAGCCAATGGGAGGTGACACTTCTCAGCATCTCAGGATCAGGCCAAGACACTGGTAAAGCAGCAGTGCACGCCTGTCAGCAGGACAGACGTGTCAAGCTCAACAGAGGAAAGCTGCAAAAGCAGACATGTTTTCATGAGGAGCATAGTGAAGATACACGCTGCCACACAACAATGCCAAATGTTGTTCTTTACTTTGGCGTTCATGAAGCCCTGCAGTGAATTTGTGCTCAGCTCCACGTTGTGTGGTGTTAGCTGGGGGGAAGATTTCCCAGACTCACTCACCTGCTCAGCTGTAGCATGGTAGTGGACTTTGGGGTTGTTGCTGAAAGCCGGGCGATACTTGTACATGGCAGGTGTGGGAGGGCTGATGAGTTTGGGTGAAAGGCCACCTTCTGTAAGAGGAAAAGAAAAAGAACTTTCTATTAAAATCTGTGGACAGAAAGCTATCATCCCTAATTCCTTGCTATTCACTGTCCTCTGCAAACAGATTTGCTCTGGAAAGACTAAAACTTGCACTACTTTTCTGCAGAACTCCACCAAAATCCATGGGGACCCTGTGGAAATAACAGTACATTGCTGCTAGATCAGCAATCTAAAGAGAAGACAAAAAAGTAATAATATATTAGGTAGGATGATATATTTTGGTGAGTAGTAATTTTGCTATAACCTGAAATGCTAGATATTTGAGTTGAATTCAGCTACTAGTTTTGTCTGAAAGAAAGAGGGTTTTTAATAGTGTTAAAGCTTTAATTTCATATTTTCATAAATGAAATAATTGCGTTTGTAATGCCTAAACATTTCATGCTAATATTTCTGATTCCTTAGTTCAAGATGACATTTTTCATTTTACAATTGATCAAAAATTTAAGAAGGGTTCTAAAAGGACTTAAAAACTTTGTGAAACTGATATAAAATATCCAACCCATGCTTGAATGAACCACTTTAAACTCACTTTTCTCTCCCTTTCCTGCTCTTTATTCCTCTAGCTCAGAACCCCTATAAATAGAAAAAAACCCTTCACCCAGATCCCATTACTGTTTTGAAAGCATACCAGAAGCCTTTTAAAGAGGCTAAAATATTTTCTTATTAATAAAAATAAACCACTGATCATGCAACTGTACCTTCACTGATCCCCAGCTGCCCTTTTAGCTCAGAGTACTTGCTTGGATCTCCTTTGGGTGGGAGAGGTGGTTGCACATCCATACTTTTATCCTCCAGACCTTCCAGGCTAATTTTAGACTGAAAATGACCAAACAATCAATCATTACCCACAACTTGGTTAAATAACAGCATGTGTCAGAGTGCTGGATGTACACACAACAGGAACTACCTACACCTATAATGACAAACATGATTTAGCATCCCCTGCAGACAAGGACTGTCGTGTGTAGAATTAGCATTGTCATAACAAGCCAGTATAATTTGAAATGCACTATCTAGTCTACTTGGCATGCTAAAAAACATTATCATCACTCTAGTTAATATGTCATAGAAGTCAATAGTGTTCTCTAGCATTTTTCAGCAACTTTCCAGGCAGTTCTCAGCAAGTAACTATCTAAAGAGTATAACAAGTAAACTATCCACAAAAATCTTGCAAGATGGCTTCCTTTGAATCCACTCCTTTTTATATGACTAAAAAAATGTTCCTCTCTATTTCATGCCAGGAGACACTGAAAAAAAAGAAGAGGAGATAATAGAACTCAGCTTCTAAGAAAATACTCCCTTCACTGGACCACAAGTCTTCCTGCAGTCTGGAAGCTCAAAATCTTTTTGAAGTAGAACAGCTGGCCTCGTGGTACAAGGGGTCCTGCACAGGGTTAGGTTCATTAAAATTAATTTGAACGCCAAGAGGTGGCAACCATTAGAACAGAAATTTACTATTGCAAAGAGTGGCTACCTCTTCCAAAAGATGCCCAGAGGCATTCTATTATAGAAGGACTGTTACTGGATCAAGAGTTGCTGCTACTGAACCTGAGCTACCTTCAGAGGATGGCAAGGACTCCAACTCCACAATTTTCTCAAAAAAATGCATAATCTCAAAGAGATTTTCAATGACAAACTCATTCCTAGGCTTGATAATTCTCAATCCATGCTCTTCAAAAGCAGTACTTGAAGGCTGCCTTACCTTGCTCCGGTTAAGGTTGGCTTGGATCCCGTTGTCACTGATCTTCACTGTGATCTGTCGCTCAGATAAATCAGGTCTGAGGAAAGGAGGCTTCACACTCACAGCTTGCTTTTTCTTGGGCTCAACTACGTACCTGAGTAATTGTTCAACAGTCAATAAAATAAACAATAACCAAAGAACAAGGCATAGAGACAAGAAAATCTTCCTGCTTCCAGGGCATGATTTCAGAAAGTGTCAGAATCTAGGTAAGTAAACTCCATTTATTTCAACAGATGTAACAAAAAGCAGTAAAAAGATCAATGGGTATTTTAATGAGTAAAAGGAGAGAATGCATTAAAAAACCTGAACAATTTTTGAAGCACTGATGGACAAGAGCACAGATCTCATGAAGAGAGAAAGAGAGGCCCACCATCAATGGAAGTGATTTACTAGATCTTACTTGGTTACCATGGAGCAGCTTCCCTGCGAAGTAAGATGGTGACTGGGGGAATAAGACTCAGCACATGAGGAGTTAACAAGAAGATGATGTGCTGTCAGTTCTAGCTTACCACACAGTGACTTGTTTCTGTAGCATGTTTAGAGTGTTCAAATAAATGGAGGTAAAATGAACAGACAGGTCTATAGGAAGCAACAAATCTGAAGGGAAATGGTTGACTTTAGATACCTAATTTCTTTCCAGTGGAATATAATTTTGTAAGTGCAATTGGGTTGCTGTACAATGCATAAATATCAATGTACACACAAGCTTTCTCTGTTTTATAAAGTGAATAGGACATTCCAGTAGTGATGGCTCAGTGACTTCCAATATACAGAACAATTTGAACAGATCTTCACAAAACACAAACATTCTGCTTGCTGAAAGTCTGAGAATAGTCATGGTGACAACACTCACACCCCTCTCTTAACAGGAGTGTCTCCCCGCTTCTAATATCTGGCTTTCAAAGTATCTTGGTCTGATTTTCACATTTTGATAACTTTGAGAAGCAGCTATTCCAGTGTCTTCGCTTAACACATGTAACAGTCTTTTAGGACTTATTTGTTGCATAAAGAAGGAGAAAAAGAAAATAAAGGCAGATAATAATGTCAGGGTCTGGAATTGCTCAACACCCTGAAAAGGCTCAAAGAAGTCTTCTTGTAGTACGATTATTAACATGTTTGCAGGATGGACATCTCAGCACCTAGGATATTTATACTCCATCTGATCTATTGCATTAAAATCCTGATTTCAAAATGTGAAACGATAAATCCATTTCCCCAAAAATAGAAAGCCATAAATAAAATCCCAAGTTCCACGATGTAGATCTCATTGAAAATCTGTTTTATGATAATGAAAGTGCCAGTGAGATTGAAAACCACAGCAGCCTTAAATTAGATTTAAGTCTTAAGAAGAAAGGCTGATTTTAGATTCCTTCCTGTTTTCCAGCAGACTAGAGTACCTGGACATTAACTGTACAGTGCAGAAAGTTGTGTTGGGAATATGATAACATATGGAAACTTACCTTAGAGTCATAGAATCAGAGAATGTTTTGGGTTGCAAGGGACCTTTAAAGATCATCTAGTCCGACCACCCTGCAGCGAGCAGGGATATCTTTAACTAGGTTGCTCAGAGTCTTGTTACTGAAATCCACCGGATAAACAAGTTGGTGAAGACAAGGGTATCAGCTCTTGATAGAATTTGACATGCTTATTCCAAATAAACATTTCTGGGGCGAGGAGTATGAGTTACATGAAGAAAGCAACCACTTGGACAGGTTACAGCCATGCAACAGTGAAGCAGCTATCAAAGAGCTCTGACTTCACAAGTGTTTTGCTTTACTCCCCTGTTATTTCATCAATGATCTTTCCCTTGTGAGCCCAACCAAGCACATTTTCTTCTTCTGCTCCAACAACTACATTATCTCCCTCATTTCCAGTTGAGAGCTTTTCTCTTACCTGGGAGCCAAGGGGCTGCAGAGCACATGTTCCACGTTCCCACAGCATCCTCGGGTGAACGGATTCACTCCCCCACGGAATTTACCTGTCACCTGGAAACACATTCAGGACAGCGGTCAAACCTCTATTTATAAAAAAGTTGTCATCCAACCCTCAGAAAGCCAAAAACAAATATGCCTTGCTCTGACCCTACCGTCCTTCTCAAACAAATTGTTTTTCTTTGCATGCTGCACTTCCTCTCTGCTGTTCTAACACACCATCTCCATCAGCTACTTCTAGCTAGGAGGCACACCAGCTACAGATCCCTTCCCAAAAGGGCAGTGAGCTCAATGTGACTGGGTTTCAAAGCGGCCAGGTTCCCCTCTCCATGCCGCTTCTGCATGAGGTTCCCACCTGCTGTCAGCCAGACATCCTGTTTTGGTCCTTTCATTCCTCTGTCACTTCCACTCCTCTGCCTTGGCAAGTCCTCTCCAAACAAACAAGAACGTCAATTCAACATTTGTAATGCTGGATGAGAGCAATGCTTCCTCTCTCTCCACATTCCATCCCCAGTGGCAATCCGTACAAACCACTGCTTTATGCGGCAGGGTGCCAGGAACTCCCTGGTGATTATGATGTTTGCTTGGAAATGAGCTAGTTTAATAAAAGCCAAGCCTCATTAGACTGGTGGGATCCATTCAAAGCTTCATAAGCATTATAAAGGGTTTGTACTCTACAGGCAGATACTTGAAAGTAACCATATGGGGATAAATAGCAATAAAGCCAGAGATTAATAGCAGCTGCCATTAAAAGCATTAGTGTTGCTGTTTGCAAGTAATGCAGTTTAATCAACTCATAGTTCTGATCTAGCAACAAGTTTACAGAGTATCAGAAATACTTTAATTACTTGCACATAAAAAAATGACGATTAAATGACTTTGCAATATATTATATTGCCCTCTTTGATATAACATAAAACTCTTTAAAAGGCCAAGAGAGAGATGTTGGAAGTTCTGAGTGTTGGAAGAGTAACATGATGACTAAAACATGGGCCCGGGACAATTGGCACATCTGCACTCAATCCTGGGCTTAAGATGACTTGTGCCAGATGCTGGCAAAGCACTTCATATCTCTGTGCCCATTTTCTCAAACACAATATGAAAATAAAATTTCTCAAACTCACAGATTACATTACTAATTATATCAATTTGGTTTCTAAACTAGTTTGAAGTCCACTGATAGAAAGCATTCAGAAGGAAGGATATTTATTTACTCTATTCAGAAACTAAAAATACCAGGATATGAGCAGATGTTGGGTTATTTTGATTCTATAAAAGACTTTCAGAGGCATTCAGAAAGCTCACAAACATCTAAACTCAGCCACTATTCACTCCTAAATCACAGTCTGCCTACTATGAATGCTCAAAACCGATGAACTCTGGAATGAACAAATACCAAAAATAAACAGTAAAACACCAAAAATGTCTGTACCACTGACCTATAAAATGTACTGGGAAAAGAGGACAAGTGTAGCTGAGCATATTGTAACTGGAAAGCTGATAGCAGATAACTAACAGTGTGAGAAAAGAGAATCAATACTAAGACTGCAGGAGAAAAGTGAATGTTTTAAAATAGTAGCAGAGTCAGGAGCAGATCTCATATGCATCGCTCCTGGTCTAGTGCTCTAATTATTTAGATATGCTTCCTTAGAAAAGGACCTGAAGGCTGGGAACATCCATCCTCCAGTTACAGATAGGCAGTTCATATGACTAAACACAAATTAAGACCAGATTATATTTAATTTTCAGAAAATGTCATGGGAAAATGAATTAATCTCAAGTGGTTTGGTAGCTCAGGAAACCAAATGAAGCTAGGATACATTTTCTGATAGTTACTTCAATCAAGTTAAATGCAAAATTCTTAACCTTCCTAAATGTTAATGCAGCCACAAACACAAGAAGTTTTGTTTTGGTTTTGCTTTTTATTTGAATTTTTACTTCTTCCTGAGCCTAAAATTTTCATGGACACTTTTCATCACTGCACAAAGACAGACCTAAAGCAGACTATGATTTGAGCTATGAGACTGCAATGCCCTGGGTTTCACGCTACTATTGTTAGCATCATCAAACCCAGTACTTTGTTAAAATCAATTTTAAAATGAAGAGCAGCTGATTCCAAGCAGGACAAAGAATAGCATTTAAAGACCTACAGCTACGGCAAGCCTGCTTTGTTCAAAGGCCATGTTAGGCAGCAATTCAGGATGACTTCAGATTCTTTGCTTATGTAAACCTCCCACACTATTCTGGATAAAAGTTTTTATTGTCTCTTGTGGGACAGGAGACAATCTCATCCCAGTTTACAAAGGCCTGGCCTCAGACAGATGCCTTCAAGCCTTACAGTCTGCACAGCAGCCATACAAACTACATGAGCGTGAAGCCATCAGCCTGCAGGACAGCCAGAACAGCACGAACTAGAGGGTGTCTGAAATGCACGAGCAGTAAAAATGTGTTTGAAAAAACAAAATAAAAAAGAAGTGTGATATGGAAAAAAAGTGAAGAAACCCCAGATGTGTGAAAGCACTGGAAGGCACACAATTAATTAACCTTGGGAAGAAATCTGGAAATGCTGTGTGCATCTGACTGGCACCCTGTGTGACCCAGTGGCAAGCTTTCTAACCGAGCCACCCCTCCCAAATGGGCACGCTATGGATCCCTAACAATATCCATCACCTGTATCACGCTATTGATACACACACACATATAGGTCTGGATCGCCCACACAGGGGCTGTGGGTTATATACATTTGAGTAACTGCAGGGGAGCTAAAGTTTTACAGGCTTTTTGGCACAAGATGTCACGTTGGCACTTGGTTTGGAGAAGTAAAACAAGTCAGGTCCAACAGCCTCTCTGTGTGTGTGTGCAGATACACACGAGAACAAGGGAGAGACAAAGAGAGCGAGACAAAGAGCTCGCTCAGTCAGACCTTATTATCTGCAGTGTGGGTTAGCTGGGGGAGTTCAAAATATCAGGAGACAGGGCAAAAGCATGATTTAATTTTTTCCTTTCTTTCTTTCATTCAATCTCATGGTTTGTTCAGTCTGACTCATAAAGCTTGAACTTCTGGACTTGACAGTACTCACCACATAAAACCTATTTCAAGGCCATAAGTAGATTTTAAATGGTAAATAAGCCTGGGATGATCCTTTGTGATTAGAAGAGGAAAATCTTTGCCTGTAGTGCATTCAAGGAAAAAAATCTGAATATAAAAAATAAGGCAATCTCCCTAGATCTTCACAAAAGCTCCTTCCTAGATCTTCATAAAAGCTCCAGTAGGAGTGTTGCTGCTAAGTTCTAGATCATTTACCGAAGCTGATTTGCTGACTTTCCCTCCCAACTCAACATCATAGCCACAAAGACAGAGAAAGAATTGCTTCTTACCTGTTCATTTGTTGTGCGCCCTCGGGCCACTAGAACAATATGGAAGCCAGTGAGACCAATGACTGGAATAAAGAATAGCCCAGCCACACACATAACAGCCATTCTGCATCCAGGAGTTAAAGAAACTGGGATGAGTGAAGGGAAAAAGAGGCTATGAAAGAGAGGGAGAGGAAAACAAGAATAAAATAATCTTGGAAACAGGGAGGGTGTCCCTCACTTTTAATTAGATCTAACTAAACTACATTTCAAAATTAAGTCCACCTGCTACTAGCCTGGGTCCTTAAACTTGAGATGGTTAAAAAAATAATGGAACTCATTGATCCTGGCTCTAATAATCTCGTAATGACTGTTCTGCACTAATCTATCAACAAGGGTAGGACCCCTCAGAGCCAGTCATTCGTGTATTCCACTAATACACAGGGGACTGCTTCCAGGGCAAACTCTGCTTTAAAAAACAGTAACAGAATTTTAAATACAGTAAATAGTATCCAGTACTCTAAGCCCAGCTGAGTCATATCCACTTGGAAGTAAAATTTAGGGAGACAGAACATCCTTTTGCTGGGCCATCATGACAAAGATTTGAGATAGACAAAAGGTCAGTTTTAGATTTGGGGGTAATTGATGGTTACACAGTCAGATGGGTACAGAGGAAAACCTGCACTAAGCATTTACAGAAGAGCAATGGGGATCAGGAGAGGAGTAGGTCTCCGCTAATTCCAGGAGGACAAATCTTCAGATTCATTCTTTCACATTTTCCTCAAGGCCACCTTGAGTCTTGAAAGACCAAAAAGGATACGTAATGGTAGTATGAGCTGCTCCCAGCTTTTCCATATGGTTTAGTACAAAGATGAGCCCGAAGGTGAATACTCCAACCATGTGTGTACTTAAGGACAGCAAGAAGAGAAAAAAATAGCGGTAGTTCCTCCGTCCTATGCAATTGTTGACCCATGGGCAGTGATGGTCAAAATCCTTGTAAAGAAAGGGAGAGATAGGGAACAATATCCAAAAGGTGAAAGGAAATACATTGTCTTGGAGATAAATCTGAACCATTGTCATGGAAAACTACATCAGGCTGGTTCTGCAGCTTTGCAACATGCTGGACTCTCCGTATCTATAGACAGAGAGGTACTAGAGTGTTTACAGAGGTCGAAGGGTATTTAAAAAATAAAGACCTCTGCTAGCAGCAGAAGCACTGACTTTTTATCATCCTTAGCATGAGGAGTCAGCTACAATGAAGCAGTTATAACCTAGAAAGTTTTGAAGATCAATACTGCTGCAGAATTCTCTGCCCTACATTTCTGAATTTATACATAGCTGAACAATGAACATCACAAAAGATACTTTTTTACCAAGCAGGTCCCCAGAGAAAAGCAACAGCTTGGTAAGACACAGGGAAAGTTCTGCACAAGTTCATTAATAGTTATGCACCCAAACCTAACTATTTGTCTCATTCAAAAGCTTAAAGTCCTTCGGAAAGTCAGATCCCTTTTAACAGGAAATTTAATACTTGAGGGCAAGCCACAGACACCTTTCAAGAGCCTTTACACAGTTTTATAAGCATCTAAATCCACTGTCTTCAATGGGATTATTCTTGACGTGAAGACAAGATCAGCTGCAAAAAATAAACCCTTCTCATTTTTGTGTTCTTCAGAACAGATGTTACACACTCACTACACCAACAAATGAATTGTTTATTGTTTGTTTTGTGGTAATGCTATTTTTAAACATTCCTCAATGATGACAAAGGCGTTTTTGTATTTTTTTAAATTTGCACAATGTATTTACCAGAAATTTACAAAATACAAGAAAATGGATTAGAGCTTTCTCAAAGCACATTAGAAAATGACAAGGGCAATTTAATAAAGATAATTTCAGGCTATATGTGAAATGCTGACATAGTATATGTCTATTATGCAAATCTGGTTGTATGCAGCCCCAAATACCTATGGATTATGAAACTATCTAAGTACCCACTGCAAACACTTCAGTAAAGAAAACAAAGATCTGACTACTTTTGTCACAGATTCATTTTTGGGTCCCTCTAGTCACAGCAGGCTTTAGGTTTTAACTGATTTTATTTCTGCAAGTGTTGTTCGCTTTTGTTGTTTGTTGATTTTTATCAAATAAACTCCAAAGTTTTCTATTTGAAAAAAGAATTTTTATTGCACATTCTAGACTGAATGTGAAAAGATGTGAATTATGACCCTGAATGGGTTCCACATGGAAAAGCCAGTAGGGTGGCCCTGATCACTGTCTTCGAGCTATTCTAGAATAGAGAGGTGAGTGGGAAATAAGCGTGACCAGAATCAATAAAGCACGCTGTTTAAGACCACGATTTATTGATTCAGAAGTCATGAATGCTTTTTGCCTATATTCCTCCACAGCAGTCATAATTTACTTATACAAGCAGAGCTTCTTACTTGCCCACCAGAATAGTAAGGAACATTCAACTGATTTGACCATCAATAAAACTTCTGGAGAGCTAGGCAGAGTCACCTTGCATTCTGCTATTTTATTTAGGTTACTTTT
Organism: Brachypteracias leptosomus; assembly: GCA_013401335.1. Taxonomy (NCBI): domain Eukaryota; kingdom Metazoa; phylum Chordata; class Aves; order Coraciiformes; family Brachypteraciidae; genus Brachypteracias; species Brachypteracias leptosomus. The sequence continues at coordinate 170,093 of VYZX01021055.1, read as the reverse complement.
GGATTCCCTCCCATTTTCATTTCTTCTGCAGAACTGACTCCCTTGGAGGCCTTATGGCAGCAGGAAATTGCAAGTGTTTATACCAGTGAATTTTGAGCAATCTTTTCCTGAGAAAACTTCATTTGTTGAAAATGAATTTTCATGCTGAGCCACTGGGGAGAGCAGAAAAAAGAAGTTCCATGGGACAACTGAGAATTTACCATCATCTAAACAGTCCTCATGATCTAGAATGGGTGAAAACATCTATGTTTTAAAATCAGGACAACTCAAGTTTCCTACAAAAAAAAAAATCCAGCTCTATTCAACAATTTACAGCAGTCTAAAAAAAATTGTGTGACACAACTTATGAATAACTGTGGCTATTCCCCTCTACCCAGGGACCTTAGCATCTTCTTATTCCCCATCTTCTCAAATCCCATATTCTTCTAAAACCTTCCACAACAGTCTTGTCCTATTTATTGATGGTTACTAGGCACAGCATTGCCACAGATAATTATAACTTAGATATATATTGTCTCAAAGGAGAAAATGACTGACACAAGATAAATCCAAGCAGCCTTTCTCTCCCATGTAACAGTGCTGCTTTCTTTGGGACTATTCCCTTGCTTGTGGCAAAGAGGATTAGGACAAAGATGGTGTATGCAGCATTCCAGCTGACTCGTATTTTTTCCCTTTCTGATTAGTAATTTCTTTCATTTTAATGGGAAAGCTGAATATATTTTAGACATATTAAAGATTTCATCTTTCTATTGGAAAAAAAAAATGGACTTTGCAGCAGAAATGATCCTTAAGAAGTGAAATTTTTAGCTCAGCAATAAAAAATCCCCCCTGGCAATACACTGCTGTGGATACAGCACTCTGTACTTACAAATCTGTGAGATGTTTATAGCCAAATAGCACATCTTACTGTTTGGGGGCTATTTTTTAAAAATCCTGTGTGCCTCACCAAGACCCTAGGGCAATCAAGAAACATGAAAGTCCCATAATTCAGAGCAATCAACATTAAAAATATGAATGAGTTCATGCTGTGACTTGGGTTGTTGAAACAAATACGGGGTCCTTCCATTGACTGGAGAACCACTTGCTGAATTCTGAGTTTGGTTTTCCTAAAGCTCACACACCATTCCAGCTTCTCTGCTTGTCCACTAATATAGGCACCAGTTTGTTCAAAATTAAATGATGAGCCTTAAGTTACAATATGACAAGATACCTGAATTTCTTGCTCTCTTGAACTCTGCATCAACTCTTCCATTCTCCACCTTTTTACATTCATGATCCCTTAGCTACTTTAAGGAAGACATAGCCAGCATTATAAATTTTTATTCTAATTATCACTGGCAACAAAGCTGACATCCAACATTATTATGTAACACACATCATAACCGAGGACTATGTTTCAAATGGTACTAATTAGTAGGAACCCATCAACAAGGCTGCAGGTTGCAACTTCCAAGAACTGAAATACTGGGGGAGCACCCAACTGCATGTTTCTTGTAGTATGTGCAACCCCATCACTGAGGCACAGCCAACGGATCCCGCAATCAACAGAAGCGTTACCTCAACACAGTTGTCGCAGACGCTGCAGTGGGAGCAGCGTGGAGGGCGGTAGAAGTGGCAGGTGGCACACCACTTCATCCGTACTTGGATGCCTTTAATCTCCACATTCTTGTAGAGTGGAGCTCGGAAGTCGTCGTCTTTATCTTCATCTTCATCTGCTGCTCAATGCAAAACTAAAAGTTAGTGGAAATAACAGAGGGTAAAGGTAAAAGAGCTAATCCAGTCAATGCCTTGGATATGGGGGCACTGCTTGTGCTCTTGGGCTTGTCAGAGAAATAACAGAGTGGTGGAAGTGATGGACTGTCAGAACAGGTTGTCCAGGCTGCAGAACACTTTAGCGATCGGGGCTCATTTTAGCACCGCCCATAGGAGTGCTGTGCAGCCTTACTCACCAGCCCCTGGCCAAAGAGAGGTGTTTGAGTCTTACCCTAGCCAGCATTTACAACCCAAATGGAAGAGGTGAAATGCAGACTAGAGTCAAAGAGGGGATGGAAATGACCCAAGCCCTTGGTGTGAGAAGTTCTGCTGCATGCATATGGGACTAATTCAATGCTACTCTACCAGCACACAAAGTAAAAGAAATTACATTGACAAATATTAGAATAGGGTTAGCTCAAACCCCAAAGATCAACCTAGATGACTCTAAGTGACAATGATTTGTTCAGCACTCTAGTGCCAGCCCACAATCATCCCAAAGACCTGTTGCTCCACGGAGTATGATGCCACAGTGAGATATACCATTCTGAAGCAATTTTTGCACCCATGAGAAGTCCCTGTGCCAGAGCTAAATTGTCTATAGCGTATCCCATGCTTACCTCTTCTTAATGTGCCCAGAATACTCTTGCTTTAGCAATGGTACATAACTGGGAAGATCTCACCTCTCTCAAAGGCAGCACAGCCTACTGATCTAAGCACAGGACTGCAAGTCAGGAAGTCCTATATTCTAATTTTCTCACTCTGTGGCCTTGAGCTGGTCGTTTAGTCTCTCTTTGCCATTAGTAAGATGAGGATGACAATATCACAGCCGTCTTATTAGGGACAACCTGGAGGGCAGATGCTTTATCATCTCAGCTAAGCACTGCCCAGTTTAAGAACAGAGGTCATTTAAAAATAAATGCACAAAATAAAAGCCAGTCTTTAATAGACAAATAAATACTGGGAAGAAAAGGAAAAAAAATGAGAATGAGTTCATGAAAGTTTATCTTTTATTCTATATTCCTGTGACCCTTATTTGTTTCCTTTTGACAGAGAAAATCTAAGAAGTTCACATCTATTTAACACCTGATTAAACATTATAGTGCCGCTGGCATTGGTTGACTGGCTCCAAATTAGGTGGAATTTGATAATGTTGTCCCAGTGGGGCATCATTCACTGTCATTTAGTTCTATATTAAATCTTCTCTAGATGTGTTATCATGATTCAATTTCCATTGACTTCAGCAGGAGTTTCTCCCTTCACTTAGATGAGCTGGGGATCTGGCCCAGCTACATATTTACCTTCCAAGAGTGTTCTCTGGATTAATGTTTGTGCACGGAAGCAGAGAGCTGTACTGGCACCGTTCTCTATAATTTTCCTTCACAACTAGTCAGTGGAACTCCTACTGACAGCTAGACTCTAAATCCCTTAGGCACTTCTATACATACAATCCATAGGTTCTTCAATGCTATTATAAACTAGCCCACGCTGTGTAATACATGTGGGCATAAGAAAACAAGACCCTAGAACAGTCAAACCATTTAAAGCTCTTGTAAATACCCTGACTACATAGACAAAAAGTCTGTACCTACATGCATGTAAACACATTAGTCTTGCAGAACTGGCACGCATTTGAAGAGTTTGTATAAAATACAAACATCAAAAATACTGGAAGCCAGTTTGTAGCTGGTAGCTATAACTGGCCAGCAACAAACATTGCCAGTCTCAAACCAGACTATAAATCAGATTTGTCAGGGTAGCCCCTGACCCTAATTTCAGTGATTTAATACTTACTTCCCCTCATTAATTTTGGTGTGTTACTGGCAACTCATTCACACAGAGCCAGTCCCAATTCACACCAGAAACATTCAAAGAGATAATAAATTTTAAAATTATTCAGAAATGGATCTGGGAGTTTGATTCGGACCCTCTGCAACAATACAAGAGTGAGCTGGGTTTACTTCTCTCCATAGCCCAAGTTCTATCTGCCAGAGAACATGTAAGCTCATACAACTTAGCTGGAAATGTGTTTATTTCCCACTTTCGGTGACCTGAGCAGAAGAATACATTGGCAGAAGAATGTCTCTTACTACACAGATTCTTATACTCTGACCCACTGACACAGGGCAGCCAAGACTCGTGTTTTTAAAAAATATCTTATGATTTTTGGTGGCTTCCTTACAGGAATCATGTGATTTCATTAGAATTTCAGGTTTTTGTTTGCTTATTTGTTGTTTTGAGGTATATACATAACTGTCAGAAATGTGCTAAGAAGCTTGAGAAGCAAGAAGCCTAAACCTAATTTCAATAACAGAAAGCAAACAGATCTATTGTATATTCATTTTAAATGACTCCTACAATTTTTGAGCTCCCTGCACTGGCAGCTCTGCGGGCGGCGTGGGGTGGTGACAGCATTTTTCACATGTATGCTTGTGATCTGAAATAACATCTGCTCTCAGCACTGGTATTTATAGTCTTTTCCATCCTTTCTTTTCCTTATCAGTTTGCTTCCTTCACACATCTAAACTCCTACTCCATCACCTTCTTCCAGGATGACTTCCATTCCTTTTCTCTTCCTATCCCCACTCTCCTTGCTCCCAGCCTTTCCAGACCAAGCACATGCACAACATAAAGATATAAAGCCAGGGCCACAAATGAAGCAAAGAGGAGCATGGCAAGCTGTGGGAGCTTCTCCTCTTCCTGATTTGCTCTTGACTCTCTTGTGTTAAGGGAGATGGGGAGGGAGGGAAGGCAATGAGAAAGTTTCAGTTTCTATTTGATCTCCATGAGTATTTCTCCTTTAACTGCAAAGTCCAAAATAATAACTTATTTGCAAAAGAAAGTTAGAGAAGTGCAAATGAAGGTACGAATTTATCATGCACTCAGTATTACTTTCTAATACACCTGTAGGGCATGGTGAGCACCTGGCTGCAGGCTCCAGTCTGAGGGAACTACATTGCACAAGGATACCACATTCCCAGACAGAGATTTTAAAAACTGAACAACTTTATTCCAGCTCTTCTCCTAACAAAAGCAAAGAGAATGGATGCTTTCAATAACCTCACATCCAAAGCATGTTTAACCACTGTTGTCTCTGCTGAGATGGAGGAACTAAAAAGTACAGGAAACTCAGTAAAGGCTCTAAGTGCTTAAGCTGTTCTGAAAATCTCCCTAGCACCTATTTGTACCTTTAAGCACCTAAACACTGCATCATCCTGCTCAAATGACTGAATCTTGCCTTTGCCTTAGTTTGCCTTTACACATATTTATTTCCTTAACTGCAGTGCTGCAACACTTAATCAGGGGTTCAAAAGCTTCAGCCAAAAGGAATGGCAGACAGATGCTCAGCATTAGACCCTGCTCTCTGGAGAAACCTGGCACTTGCTATTCAGGGAAGCCAGCAGGACAGGTTCTTGTCAGGTAGCAATTTAAAATAGATATTGAATTCTGTGAATAGAGGTGAGAAAGCACAGCTTGCAGAGAGCACAGAATCATTGGTTTAGTAAGACTGCCTAGAGCAGTCCCTGCTGCAAACTGCATGCGAATAATTATTGGAAGCCAGATAAAATGAGGTGATAATTCTCTCATTAGGATGTGTTAAAAGAGATAGCTGCACTGTGCTTCCCATTACAAAAGCTGAGCGATCTTTATCCTATTTAATCAGCTGTGAATCAGTACTAATTTAAGCAGGCATATCTTTCTAAATGTATACATTTTTAGGTGCTCTAAGGCAAGCCTTAATCATTATCTTTTTTAGCTTTCAGTGCTTTTGCATTTGTTTTAAGATTGTCTGGAAGGTCTGCTTTGATGAAGCTGTTTCAGAAAGCTCAGCCTCTCCCCTCCACCATGCCCTGCTACCTATTGTGAAGACAGTGACTTAAATCCAATGTGCCAGCATGACACAGGGGATGGCAATGGCAATCACATCAGCCAGGAGAGCTAGTCAAGGAGAACCGTTCTGTGCAACTCTGTGCCCTCCACTGCCAGTCTGAGCAAGTGCAAGGACAACTGACACCTCCTAGTTCAGAAGAGAGATGGAGAGATTCCAGCATTTCACTGCCATTCCACCTCTACTGCCACCTGAGTAAAATAAGTAAATATATAAAGTCTACAAGAAAGAATATCAGAAAAAAAGGGGGTTAGTTGGTGAACAGTGTGTTTGGATATCTGACACCTCCTCTGGCTTGGGTTTTCAACCCCCTCCCCATTCTCTGTTACCTCGTGGGAAAACTCCAGGGTCCATGAAAGTTGCCATGCTGAAGTTTGCCAGTACAAACAAGAACACGAGCCCATTGTACACTGGGATGGCTGAGGAGATGGCTTTTGTTAACCAGGGGCACCTGTAAAGGAGGAAAGTTATAGGTTAGGGCTCTTTTGGCTCTAACATGTAGTTTCTTCCCATTAACCATCATCACATACAGAAATAGACTTGTCCCCTCTCCACCAGCCATGCAGCAAGGCTGAATTTTCAACTTAACAACAGAAATTTCCATAGAGCCAGTTTCCTGGATCTAAAGTAGACTGCAGACACTCTCTGTAAAGCTGTTTTGCTCCACAGCACAGAAAGCACCAATTGTTCACATGGCTCATAAGGCTTTGCAACCCTATTGCCTTATTTGCAACCTGGCATTTTGCTTCTGTGTGTAAAAGCTTCATCCCATTGTTGCATTTCTGTTTACCTTCTGCGGAGCCTTGTTGCAGTTGGTGTTACTTTCAGTTTTCACCGGTGTAAACCAGAATAGGAATCTTAAACCACTGATTTCCAGAGGGGTGGTGGAGGCCCCATCCCTGGAGTCATTCAAGGTCAGGCTTGCTGGGGCTCTGAGTAGCCTGCCCTAGGTAGAGATGTCCCTACTTGTGTAGGGAGATTGGACAAGATGACCTCTAGAGGTCCCTTCCAGCCTAAAACATTCTATAATTCTATGATCTCCACAGCAGGTACAAAGAGAAGCACGCTCACTTCTCACTACACTTCGTTGAGCAGTTTTCAACTCCAAATAACATTCAGAACTAACACTACAAAACTCTCCTTGGGGAAAAGTTTAGTCAGACTGAGCGTGGGCTCTGCAGGTGTCAGCAGAACATAAGAATGAGATATCAAAAAGAAAGTGGATGGCATCTGCCATGTGAACACTTCAGAAACACCAGAAAGGCTTGCTACCCACCCAGCGAACGTAACCAAGGGGAGCTGAAGATAAAGGGTAAAGGAGAAAATGTAGGAGACTTTGGAAAGAGGATGGAGAAATGCTTGTTAGCTACAGGAAAATTGTTTTAGCTGCAAAGAACACTTCCCACCAGGAGAGAAGGGCAGGACCAAGGCAGAAAACAGCCTGTCTTACAGGCAGCTTTACCCAATAAAAAGCAGTGTTTATTCACTCAGCCATTTACAGCCTTTCTAAAGCTTCTCTCTAAACACTAGACCAAATCTATTCCTCTGTTCTGCATGAAGAGGTTTGGTGTTACAGGGTTACTGAGGGGAAAAATCTGATCAATCTCACGAATCTTGCAAATATAAAGAATGAAAAATGTGGGACAAAGAATCTCTTCAAAAAAAGTAAGACCTCTGACTGAGTGGCTCCTTAGATTTCCACCTGCCTTGACAGCCAGGGACTCTCCAATGCAGCTAAGCTGACAGCCATTCAGCACAACAGCTTGCCACCACTAGCATAAATCATACATCGGCCCACATATTCTGGATTGTATTTTGCCTGAATTACATCTTGGGTTGAGTCTGGTTGTCTGCCAGGCTGAAGCCTGTGGAGAGAAAGAAAAAAACAACAACCAACCAGCCTTCTCCTAAATCTAACTCACAATGGTTTTGCTACCGATATGCTGTTTTGAACAGCTGAGAATGGTGTTCCTGACCTTGAAGGGACACTGTCAAACACAGTCTTGTGGCCAGCATTAGAAAGGCACCACATTTTCTCCTCCCATTTCTTTGTGAGCAGGCAGGAGGAGATTGTTTTACGCTCCTCTCCTCTTCACAGCCAGGCTTTTAACATTGCACTGCTGCAAACTGCTTTGACAAGGACCTTTCCTTGTGTGTGCTTCCATCAGCCAGCCACACCTGGTGCAAGTAAAAGATGGACAAATCCTACCCAGGGTGAATGACCTGTAAAGCCAGAGCAAGGTATGTCTGGGGCAGGGCCAAACCTTCAGGCTGACTAGGAGAGAAGAAAAACATAAATCTCACTTTTAGTAAGGATGCTTTACTATAGCCCATAGAGGGTGAGAAGGAGCAATGAGGTTTCTCCTGGGACTGGTCTTAGCAGGGAAAGGCTCAGGAAATTAACATCTATTAAGAGAACAGGAAAGGGCTGAGAGTTCAGTGGAGGAGAGCTTAATTTCTGTGTTTCTCTTGCATTTGAGATCTCATTCTGGTGGGCATGGAGCCTGGGTAAAGGTCATGCAGAAGAGAAAGCTGATGGAAAAGAACTAGCTCAAACCCAGCCGAAGACAGTTTGACTCTATGATGTACCCCAAGACCCTTACATTTGCCAGGAGGTGGAATTTAAGCATGCAGCAAGGTCAGACTGATTTGCTGCCATGCTCAGTTTTCCTCAAAGCAGCTGCTGATGACTGAAAACCAAGGAAAGGCAGAAGTTTCTCACTTGCCATGAAATGTGCTGCAGTGACCTTGCCAAGCAAGCTGCAGGCCTGTCACTAACAACAGTTTCTGCCAGATCCTATGGAGGAAAGCAAAAAAAATCCTGAAATAAGCAGTTACAGAATGAATTCTACCCAGGGAAGGGTTCTTCCCTCTAAATTATAGTAGAATTAGATTTAGTAATGGGCATGACTGACTTAATTTCTTCCCATGAAGAAACTGCCTACGCAGAGAAAGATTATGAAGTTACCCATTGCTTGTCAAGTATGGAGGAGAGACTTCCTTGGCAGTAAAGTCAAGTAAGTTGGCAAACCAAGGGACAGGAAACCCTTTCTTACAGATAACCAGTTACTCAGAACAAGTTTATAATGAGAGAGGCTGTCTCAGATGATTAATGTAAGCATTTGTTAACATTCTCATTTGTGATTTACTTTGTCATGTTCCCAACAAATACAAGAAAATACTAGGGTAAACTTTAGCCATGAGCTAAATTGAACAGCTCATTCAATGGGCAAATAGTGTATCGGAAAATACTTCACGGAAGTTGAAATAAAGGATAGAGTGAGTCACTGTCCATATTAGCCAGAAGGTCTACTCACAAGCCTTCCATTTTTTCCCCCCAGAGTGTTTATGCAGCATCACAGATTACAAAAATTAGATGGGACAAAAGAGGCTAGAATGACCAATAAAACTAGATGTGGAGATCAAGCCCTGGCTTGTAACTGTAAAAAGATCAGGAAAATAAATAAAATAGCTACTAGGATTCCCTCAAAATGATGCATCCTCCCTGTCCCTCTCCCCTAATGCACACGTAATTATAGGCAAAGTAACAGAAATTCTAATCCAAGTCTGGCAGCTTATTTTATCATTAATCCATCGTGCAGGAGTCTGGATTCTGATCCTCTATGCTCTCTGCCTTGAGAAGGAAGCTGCAGGAATGTCTGAGTAGGACCTGTAGTGAGTTTCTTTTTAGCTTGTGCTAATCCTCTCTCCAGGAGATCTGCTTCCAGCAGCAATGCCACCGATCTATAGGACAAACCTAGCTGAACTTCTCAGTTGCTTTTTCTAACAGAAGTTGTTATTAATCTAGACAAACAACAAATAGATTCAAAGCTTTCTTTGGCTGCTGAACCTAAAATTTCAAGAGGCTACAGTCTTGTGTCTTCAACTCATCTTACAGTGGAATTATATAGCATGAAGGGTACCACAAATTTTATAGGGCCATATAAATTAAGTAGAGTCAAGAGCAGTTCATAGTCCCCTAATGGGGCACCACCAACAGATTTTTCTGAAAGAAAAAATAAACCCCAATATTTCTGACGTGCACTGACATCTAGGAGCAAAATCACCAAGTCCTAACCCAGAGCTATTCTACTGCAGCTTTATTATTGTCAAAGGAAACTGCACCCTTTGAGTTTGCTGGAGCACCTGCAGAACCACGGTCATTGCAGAGGTCAAAGGCAATACCCTTGGACCACTGAAAAGGAAAGTGATGCAACACAGCACCAGATGTGCTATAACTTGCTTTCTGCATAAGCAGCCAGACATGCCTCACTTGGCACACCTACAGCTCAGACGACTCTCTGTTCCCCGTGGCCATGAGTCCTTACTGCACAATCGGCATTGAAGTTCAAGGTACATGATCCCTCATTTGAACTGGGAGACCTGAAGGATAATACTGTTGTTGTTGCAGGTGCCAGCCATGTTATATCAAGAACTGCTCAAGAGAGAAACCTTCAATGTTTTTTTTGACTGTAGAAATTAAGAGCCAGCACACACCACCATGGCATGCTATAGATAATTATGGATCTCAGATTCTTCTGAACAAAGCACAAAATTACACAGGCACCATTTTCCTCATAATTAGACTTCTCCAACATAGAGTGATTCTGTTCATAACTCAGAGGAGAGCAATTCAGGGTGACAGATTTAATCTCATTTATCCTATTTGCCCTGGAAACCCTATCCTAATAAAATGGAAAGTTAAAAAGATTAACAAATAGGATCACACGACTTGCTAGCTGTTGGATTGACTTAGGCATCATCAGCTGCCTTCCTCTGCTAAATAAAACAACAAGTAATCCTTTCTGCTTTTTTGCTTGGTGCTTTGTAGCCAGACTTGTTTGTGTCTTACAATTATAGTTCACCTATAATTAAGTAATTGAACAGGATGTTTTCCTTGAATCCTGCTCTAAATTAAGATTTGGTGTTTTTCATTAAAACCTCACACATGCTTAGAGCAGCAATAAGCCACAGAGGATGGAACCTGGCATTCCAAGAACTGGGTCTTAGTCTTGGCTCTGACACTGGCTTGCAGGGTAACCAAAAGCCATCTGCTTCCCTGCTCCCCCCTAGCCAGGCCTTTTGCAAATGAGACATGAACTACTGACAGGCCATCTTCCCACTGCAGGGTAGAGATGGGATCACCTCTGATTTCGCAAATCTCAAAGTGTCTGTTAGGGCCAGGCTGGTGGCCCTGGTGTTCACTTCCCTGGCACCCAGCTCTGGGCACCCACCACCCTCTGCTGAACTGGGCAGGGGTGAGGCACTGTGCTGCTGCTGACAGGCTGTTGTGAGGTGTGTCTGTGATTTACCTGGTAAACAAGGGCAGTGGTTCAACTTTACACTCTGCTTGGAGCACAACAAGCACGTGTGTGCACAGGCTCCCTCAGGGTGCTGGGTGCTTGGAGGCCAGAGGCAAGGCGCAGAACATGGAGCAGGAGGCTACAACCCTTCTAACAGAAAGACAGTGCAATCTGCTTGTGCAGTGCACAGAGAGGATGTAGGAACCTCAGGAGTGCAGACAAGCACCCAAACTTTGGATACTTACCCACACCTAATAATAAGACCCCAAGGACTGCCTATTTGGCTGTCCAGCTGCACCTAATACTTGATCTGAGATTGCCACACATCCTTCTCCTCAAATAGATGGCTGATATGCAACAAAACAATTTATTTCTGCAGAAATCACAAGGCATGCATTTATAACATAGAAAAGAAAGCATCTCTTCACTTGAATCAACTTCTACCATTAGAGGGTAAAAGGTAATATGAAGTGCTGATTCAGTGCATGCACGTAGAAGCAGCTCAGTGAAGTAGGGACTAATTAGATAAGAGGCGTCAACAAGCAAACATAATTTGACTAAGCACTGGTACTAATTTCACTGAAAACTTTCAAACTGTGTCTGTCTGTAAGTCTGTAGCAGCCTGTCCTGGTTTGATTCCTCTCCAAGAGTTTCTATCCAAACCCTGACTGTTAAGAACATGTACCAATTTGTGTATTGTAAAATCCAAGTAAACAATTTCTAACCAGTACCAGATCTGACCAAAGATTTTGCATTTCTAACATTACCTCAATATCCAGCAACCCTGGGAGCTGCCCTGCCCCAAAAGGCACAACAGTCTGGATGGCTGACACAATACATCAGAGGAGAGACAGGTACATAGAGGTGAAAGTCTAATCCAGCACTCTACCAGCTGGACCATAAATGAAGGACTATCAGCCAACTGATTCTGAACACCCACATTTTAAAGTAATTTGGAATTAGATGTAAACTTTGCACCTTAAAGCCCATTTCACCAGTGTGTACGTAGGACAGCGAAGGTGCAAGACAGCACCCTGAAGGCTGTACATGGCCCAGTCTTGCACCACAGAGCAGAGAAGGGCAGAGCTCTCTCAGTCTTTAGCAGTGAAAACACATTTCTCACATATCCCATCCCAGTCTGGGTAAGATTTTTCCACTTATATGCTCTTTCCTACCCTGAAATCACAGAAAAGTACCTTTAGGGAATAGTAACAGAAAAAAAAAAGCTCATTTTCCATTTTTTGTCATTACTAAAAATAGCCTGGAGATTACTGTACATCTAAAAATATTTTCCAAGGTGCTAAGACATCTGCAGGTTTAACAAGGCATCACTGGGAAGAGTCAGGAGAGAATGTAACTGAGTGTCATAACCAACGTGAAACAGAATGGCAGGTCTTGTGAAAATAGCAGGAGATTCAACATAGCCAGGTCCTTTGCTCAGCTCTGCCACATCAGATTGTGATAAATGAACTAATTTCTGCACCCTATCTTACTCACTGGCAAGGCTGCAGATAATATATTGTTGCCATAGCACTACACCCTCACTGTGAGTATAGCAGTTGTACTGATAGAAAGTGATATCAAAGTAAAGGATAACAAATCTGAATGTTACATAGAAATGGGAAAAGCAGAAGTAAATACTGGAGAATTTACTACTGAAAACCAGGAACTGATGAGACCTGAGTGACACATGGAACAGCTCATGGTGGTGATAAGCAAGAGATACCAAAACATCTGCCCTGGGTTTCCAAGTGCAGTTATCCATCACAAGAGGCAAAAAATCCTCCAAACCTCACCACCAAAACCCTCATGAATTTCATCAGCCCCTTCCTAATTGAAATATAGCTCAATACTAGAGACAGAGGTTCAAATCCATCACCTGCCTAGCTGTGTTTAATTATTCACAAGAAATGTGCCAGGCTGATACTCACTCAGGTTTAGCAAGAGCTGATGGGGTTTCAGTGAACTTTCCATTACACCCTGGACTCAGTCCAAAGGCTAGTGGTTCATGTCTGGCAATGAACAGATCAGAGGAGCTAAATCAATTAAAAAGTCAACTTGAGATATAATGGTCCTTGGTGAAAAGTCTTATCTCGGCTATACATCACCCCCAAAGTAAAATATACTCAACCCTTTTCACAAAGCTGCTTGAAAGCTCTGGAGCATGTTCCCTTCCTCTCTTTTTAAACAGCGTCCAAGTATCTGAGAAAAGCCACTATTGTCATGTGAATTGATGCGGGAGAAATATAGAGAAGGAACAAGAATACCAATAATGAATTCTGAGTGAGACAACCCCAGGGGTAAACTTATTCATCATCATCCTCAAGTTCAGAAGCCATCCAACCATCCCAGACCTATTACACAGGCACAGACTGACCCTGCAGCTGGTGGGACGGACGTACTCTTATGAGCTACACACACAATGTGACTTAACATGTGACTTAACATCAGGTGTGCGGGGAGCAGACAGGACTGGACTGTGCTGGGCTCAACTCACAGGCTCTGCAGAGATGCCCTCTGCATGCTCAGTAGCTGCTGGGAGCCCGGAAACGTGGTAGAGCACTCATAACAGTACCAAAGAGATCAGTTAGTGCTGGGAGGTGCTTTCAGTCACTCACAGCAGCAGGCCTGGGGCAGGCAGGGGCTGGGCTCATTTGCAAATACAGAGTGCTTTGAAATGTGTGTGGTTCTGCAGTGAATTAAGGACCTGTGCAGAGCTGCTTAGCACTTCCTGACGTACACGAAAGCCCAGAACAGTTTCTGTTTTGATACACTTGTAAAGGAATACACTATAATAGTGTACCACCACTTCAAACACCCAGCCTTTTAGGTGTACTTCAAATTGAAGGCATTCATTACACATTGATTCTAGGGTATATACAGGCTGGATTTCAGAGTACACAGTAACATTTTTATATTAGAAGGATAACGCTCACATCATACATGAGGCAGTAGGTCTTCACGGCACTTCAAGCATCTAATGGGCTGCAAGCAGAGTCAGCCTGAGCAGCAGTAAGCTCTCTGGTGCCTCATGGAAAGGAGCTGATTGCCAGTGCATGGGCACATCAGAGCGGGCTCTGAGCACAGGGTACAGAGTGAGCACACAGATCCAGAGACAAACCCCCTTATGTGAAGCTCCTGGGTTTGCTTTCTCAGCCCCGGACTTTGCAAAGCCTAAAACACTATGCAAAGCAAGGACGAATGTAATCCAGGGCTTCTCAAACCTTTTTTCAGTACCATGCTGAGCAGCTGGAACTGAACCCCACTTTTTCCAGCAGATAATAAGAGAGTTGGGTGTATGGGTGGTCTTTGGGTCACAACAAAAGAAGAGGACAGTAAGGAGTCACTGCAAAATAACCACAGCAGGAGAGACACTTGCTGCCCTGTCATATTGAAAGTTTTAAATCCATTTGGTTAGAAAAAGAAAGAACTGCTGCCCAGTAACATTCCTTTGCAGTTCTGTCTGCATATGGCTGGCCACCAGCATCTCTGTAGTGCAACAGCTGAATGACTTCCAGCCTGTTCCAACATTCACATAAGGGAATCATCAAGCCACAGAAACCTTGCTAAATGGGAAATCGGATACCTCCAGAAGATGCTGTATGAAGCCATAGCTCATAACACAGCCAAGTTCTCAATGCTTGTGGCTGCACTGCCCTCAGCCTGTGCTCCTGCGTACACTTCCAGCAACAACCACGGCCCAGCTGCCCAGCACAGTGTCCAGGGAGGCTGCAAGATACTTCACAGTGTCTGAAAGGGATGCACATGCCACACAAGCTGAGATTTGCTGAGCATTTTCAAAGACGCTATGTGGAATGCAAATGTGCACTTCTAATTTGTAAACATCACAATTATTCAATTAATGCCACATCTACTATAGCAGTGCTAAACCAAGACAGGCTCTCATCCTAAGTTCACCAGAGTCCCATTTCCTTGAGTAATGAAGAACACAGTTTATTTGGGGTTTATATCACTAGTGACCTTTATGATCTTCCAGACCTTTCAGCAATCTGTAATACAAGTTTGTATTGGATAGATGGAGTTGCACTTGCCAGATCCCATGCCTCTCTGATGGGAAAAATGCACAGGATAGCTCCTCCCTGACTGAAGACTGTTCTTCAGTGTTTTCCCTGTTGTCCTGATCCTTGTCAATACATGCACAAATCTACCAGCAATGCACGAAGGGGAGGTGGGCTGCTCCTACGGAGTCACTTTTTAAAATATGTTTGAATTATCAGTAGTCTAATTCAGACCCACTTGAGGTGATCCCAGCACCAGTACAGAAGGATTTTGTACAGACCTTGTTCACATGGTATTCCCCAACCATGTACTGGCAGAACACATCTAGTACAAACTGCATACTAGCAGAACACTCAGTGTTTGAATTCATGAGACAGTGGTGTAGAGAAGCAAGGTAGCTCATTTTAAGTGTGCTGTGGGAGAGAGAGAAACAGGTAAAGAAATATTACGAGATAAGGTGGGGGGTGATGATATAAATGAAAAGATACAGTCTATATAGTTAACTTGCCTTTTTAGATATTCCTTTTCCACAAGAGGTTAGTAGAAAGAAATTAAATTTCAAAAGATATCATCCCCATACAGCTACTGGAGAAATTACTTAGCTAAAAGACAGCATCTATTAGATTAACGTATGTGCCACTTAACTTGACAATGAGCCAATATGCATAAGAAACATTCGATATGAGCTCTGACCTCTGTGATAGTGCCCTCATGGATTAGCAGAGACAGGGTAATATAATGTGCTTTTCAAGATGGAGAGAAAAAGAAGAAAAGCAGAGGACACCAGCAGAGACAGCCCAGGTGACCAAGCTTAATTCTGGGCAGCCTCGGCATCGGAAAGCAAGCTGCCTTCTTAAAACTCTGCATTGAAAAGAGCTGCAGGGGCTTCTTGGGCTAGTGGATACTAGTAGGGAATATCCTCCTAGAGAACCTTATCTCTCTGCCACATGTGTCATTTGCTTCATGAACTGGCAGTGAGACACCAGCCAGCCTTGTCGGGGAAGTTGCATGGCCTGAGCTGGAAGGCCATGAAGGACCATCCAGCTGCAGGCAAGGTCTGACATTGCTGCACAACTCAGGTGTCTGGGGAGGTCACACACCACGGCATCCAGCCAGCTCTGACAAGTCCACCAGCTGCTCTTCCCAGTGCTGGGGCAGCCAGAGGGACCTGTACAAAGGAGGGAAGGAGAATCCTGGGAGGTTGGAAATAACAGTTACATTTCTTCCATGACTTGAGAAAGCTGTTCAGGAAATTTACAACTAATTAAGACTAGAGGTTCTTGCAGACTTGTCTAGATCATGTATTGCCTTTGAGATCTGGAAACAATACCTGTCTATGGCCTGAATAACATGCTTCAGAGCTGCTATGCAAGTTCTTTTATCTGTGCAATAGGTTGCTTGTGCAGGGAAAGGAAGCCAGTCCCAATCTGAACTCCCATGTTTAAAGATTTCTAGACACACATGCAGCAAAATCACTGCAGTTGTTGCAAGATTTCCCTGTATGAACCAGAAAGATTAGTGATTTCATATTTTAGCGAAGAGATGAACGAAACAAGGAGATAGAGGTACCTTTATTGCAAATAGATACAGAAGATAGGGTAGAAAGTGTAAACATTCTCATATATCAAGTATTGGAGCAAATATATAATAATAAAACAAAAGCCTCTCTTACAATCTCATCTTTAATTTCCCTCTGAAATATCCTCCTCAAGGGGTTTTAAGGAAACCAGAACTGGGAGCATGACATTTATATACCTTGTTCTCACTACACTGAAAAAGAACATTTGCATAGGTCATATAGGGGGGCCTAATATATTAAGATTTTAAGTGGGGATGGGGGGAAATCAAAATTACTTTAGCTGAGATTTAAGAAAAGAAAAATGCAAGAGATTTTCATGTTTCCACCTATAAAACAAACTTTGTGTTTGGGAAGAACATGCCCCTGTGGCCACCTGTTTGGGGACATTTTACCCCTTCTCAAGCCACCAGCTGGTACAAGCCACCTATCGAGACAGAAGGAGAATTATCAGAGATTCAGTCTATTTTGGCAACATCTTAAATCATAAACTGGAACAGAACTAACAACTGTGGCCAAGGTAACAAAACAGAATAGGACACATCATCCAACTGAGCAGCCCCCGTGCGTACCACCTCGCCAGGCCATGCCCTGTTCTGAAACCATGCAACGTTTTATACACCAGGTCTTTTCTCTGCAGGACAGATGCCAGCAACAGCAGGGCAGAATTGGGGTTCTCCCAAACCAGTTCACAGCCTGCTGCTGCTGGTGGACTGGAACTGTTTCAGGGCACAAGGACACAGCTGAAAAATCCTTGTTTCTTCCAGCAGAGGGTAGTGGGACACGCAGGCCAGCAAGCAAACACGTAAGGTTATATTGCAAGCAGTTCAAAACAAACCTAAGGCTGAAATAACAATAATAAAACAAAATGACACTGCTTAGCCCAGTGGAAATGTTACAAAACTAAATACCTTCCTTCATTTGCATTCATCAGGTGAAGAAATGCATCAAACTTCAGCTTGTTTTCATTATCTCTACCCTTCCACAGTAACATCATCATCTTCATTCCCCTGTCTAGTTTTGGAAAGGGACACCCCCAGGCAGCAGCAGGGACAGAACAACCTTTTCCTGAATATCCCTACTAGAAACCTGTCTTCTCTTTCCCTCGGTGGAGCTATTCTCCTTTCCTTGAGTCTCCCAGAGAAATCACTGAATAACTTTCCTCTTTTCTCCCTTCATTGTCCTGTTGCTAAATTAAATGACTGAGCAGCAACACACATCACCTCATGCAGCACAGGAACATGATGCTATTGCTGCTTTAACCTGGGTGTGTGGCAACTCAAAGGCATCCTCAGGTACCTCCACAGGCCTTGCAGCCTAGGAGCAGATCTGCAGATAGATGTCCCATGCTCAGAGGCAAAGGTGACACGTGCAGGAGATCCATGGCTGCTCCCATGTGCTCTCTCAAGATACCAAAAAGAGCCACTAAGGTAGAGGCACAGCCACAGTCTTCACAAAAACTATTAAATGACTATGATCCTCTGGTTTAGATTAAGCATTTCCAATTTTGACAGCACAACCCAAGCCCAAGTCCCCAGCCTCCCCTGCCTGCCTATCAACAACTAAAACATCTCTGCTCACTGTCTTAACAGGATTAGGGCAGGCAGCTTCTCCTGCAGGTAAAATCTTATTACAGGCCCTATCAAAAACAAAAATGCTTTTGGGGAGCAATAAAAACCTAAAACAATCCACGGTGACTGTCATATTAACAGTCATTTTTTTATTTAAGTGACGTAACATAGCATCACCATCTTAGGTCTAAATGTTTCTGTCAGCTTGGGCAAAATATAAAAGGAGTCTTCCACTATTTGTTTTGGTGCTCAGGTATTCAATTCAGGTTGACAGAAAACAAAATTACTTTGCTTAGAAAACATCCTAAGATATGATAGCACCTTAATTACACAGATAGGGAAATGGGATTCAGCCTGGTATACAGGTTTATTTCTTGCCAGCTCCACTCTGAAGCACAACAATGTGGGGATATTGCCAGGAGCCATGATGGCAGGGGAAGTGTCAGTGCTCTGCTTGTGCATCATCTGCTCTACTCCAAACCCCATCATTTTTAAAGACAGAAGAGTAGCTTGCTCCCCTACTGCAGTGGATGTTGGGTAGCTGTTTTCCCTACTAATACCTCACTATTCACTAAAAGCCTATGGGATTTGTGACTTTGAGGGGGGTGTGATTTTTGGAGGAACCACAAAGCTATCAGAAAGGGTAGAATTATGCTCTGGCCTGATGAACTAAAACATTTTCCAAATCTGTTGCTGTAATTCAGGAACAGAAGGCAGGATTAAAACTACCTGAGATGCATTAACAAACCTTAATACACTCCCAAGTCAGATGGGACAATTAGCAGCCACTGTACCAAAATAGAAGACTATGGAAATGGCCTAAGTGTCACCATCTGGCAACGATATGCAATAAGCAAACCAATCCAGGAAAAAAAAAGAAAAAAAAAACAGTTTCTTGATGAAACTTGTTCCCATTTCCAAGAATCAAAGTGAATATTCATCTTAAGCATTACACTTTCCAGATTCCCAGCTGGGACCAGAATGAAAAGCATCAAGCATCTTATGATTTAACCGTTGAGAAATTTCCAGGCCAAACTTTCAAGCAAGAGGTTTGGATACAGATCTGAACTGTGGGATGTTTTGTTTGTGGAGTTCTACCATTGCTTTCAATAGCAATAGTTAGAATTTGTATGCATACTTTTTAAATACCCAGCTACTCCTGAACTTTGCTGTTCATAATTCATGCTTTTTCCCCCTTGATTTAATTGAAAGAGTAGGGACCATTTTGCTTTTCAGAATATGAACATTTACTTCTTGATGAACAGATGTCACAGTGTAATGAAAATAATTTACTGTTCAATTTTTCTGAATGAATCCCTTATCCCTCCTGCCCTTCCTCCCTTGAATATTTCCTGAAAATTGTGTGCCACAAACAAACTAGTTTTGGCTTATACTAAACTCTGGGATATGTCATTTTCCTTTACATTCCTCTTCAACAGCAGACAGGGTCTACCACAATGGTTAGGGAAGTGTGGGACTGGATATCACAGGAGAACAGCTACAGAGACAGAAGCAAAGCTTGGAGAGTTAGAACTGTGCTTCTGTCTCCTTTGATTTGACGGGGGAGGGAGGGGAGAGAAGTAAATAAATGAAAATAATCAGAGTATTCCAGTCACCACAGTCCTTTTCTGAAGTTGTTTCATGAATTCGTTACATAATACAAACAGCTCCAATCTTCCTGGTTTCATATGTCACTGTCACAATTTTTCATAGGGATTTTTTTTTTTTAATGTTACTACTTGAAAATCCAAGCACAGAGCTACAATTCACATTCTGAAG
The DNA here is from genome assembly GCA_013401335.1 of Brachypteracias leptosomus. Classification (NCBI taxonomy): domain Eukaryota; kingdom Metazoa; phylum Chordata; class Aves; order Coraciiformes; family Brachypteraciidae; genus Brachypteracias; species Brachypteracias leptosomus. Next base: position 150,203 of record VYZX01021055.1, on the reverse strand, counting down.
AAAACTTTGAAAGAAACTCATAAATTCCCAAGATCTAGTACACTGTACCTGACTCTAAAGGGCAATAACATGGTAAAAATGAACCATGTTCTGGGAAGTTAAATCCCTGAATTACCCTATGGTGAATATGAAAAGCAATTTCTTTTTCAGAGCCAAAAAAGTCTCTCTTTCACATCTTAATTCCAGGATGCACATTTGAATCCTACAAAAAATATTTTTTCACTCACCCACTGGACTAAAAAAGGCTCTTTTTTATTTACTGAAGAATTATAGTCAAGTAGTTACAGTTACTGACCTGGTCAAGGGTTATTTTTTTTTCCCACCAGTTTGCACAGTTATTATATTCCACAAGTCAGCAAATTTTTCACTCTGGGAATACCTCACCTTTAGCACTAGCTACCCTCCCTCAGCAGTGTTGGGAAGTTTTCCTTTTAAAAGAATACAAAGATATGTCAATAAAAATTAACTGGGAAGTGTTATAGCCAGTCTCAAGAGAAGTTCACCAACTAAGGGTAGACACAGATTTACTGAAATAATGGCTGAAATCAGTGATTATCAGCTACTAGTAAATCCTTAAATCAAGAGATTTACAGTGCTGCAATTTGGGCACAAAGATGCAGACATGGAGTGGGGCCCCTCCTCTTCTTCATCTATCACAGCAGCCCTCCCAAAGCTTCTCATTTGCAATGTTTATACCTAATTTTCTGTCCTGCTCACAGGCCTGTTTCCATACACCACAGTTAGGCAGAGAGCCTTTTACACTGTTTGCTCCTCAGACATGAGTGACACATTCATTTTATCAGCTCTTCAACATTTGCTGCTCAACAACAGCAACATTAAACATGGCTATCAGCAAAGGATTTTTGTGTTGTTTTACAATACCAGATCAATCAAGTAATTGACAAGCTAACAAATCTGTCTGATTTTCATGGTGCTTTGCTTTGATTTTTTTGTAACTAAACGAAAGACTGTTTGGATCCTGTTTTTTCCCTCAAAATGGAGCCCTGTCCATACAGGCACTTTAACTCTAAATTTATTTTCTAAGGCAGCATATTCTCTCTTCTCCCACCCCATGACAGCTCAAAACAAACCACAGTCCCTAAGACATCTGGAGGTTGTGGTTTGAATGAATCCCTGACAGCCACGAACAAAAGCAATCATCTTTGCTGAATTAATAAACACTTAAGACTTGTATTTCTGAATTCCAAAACTGTGTTTGCAAAGGCTATACAGAAAAGAGCCCTCCTTGAAAAGGTTATTAAAAAGAACAGCAAAGGCTCCATGGTAGTTGTCTTAACTGTGCAAGATGAGAAAAAGCCTCTGCCTTGTGTCTAATTGATAGGCAGCAGCTCCTTCAGTACTCCTTGCTTCTCTTGAATTCACATAACCACAGCTTTAGTTTCCCAGGGACTTTTTGTGAATGCCAGGAAAAAAAAGGCTGGAGAGAATAATACAGTTATGCTAAAGATACAGTGAATGCAGCCAGCAAGAAAACACAAGTAACCCCATTCTGAATAGTAACAGATGCCAAGACAGCAGAGCCCAGCCTTGAACTGGGAGTGTTTTAAATTATTGTGCCAGCAAGATAAGGAAGGGGTTAAAGTGAATCCAGAACATCTTAACAGACCTAGAAAAAGCAGAGTCTGTCCAGAGAGTGTGCTCCCACCAGAGCCTCTGTATCCCTGCTCCCCATGGGGTGAGGGACCACATGGCATCTCTGGAGTTAAACCATCTCAACAGAGCTGCGCCCTTCTTTAAAGTCAGTCTGGGTGTGCACTTCTGGCAGAAAGGCTGCCTGGGCAGCAGAGGGGAGGAGCAGGCAAGGAGAAAGAGATTCACTTTCGACCAGGATCTTGTTTCCTACATGTTCAACTTGACTCTGAACGCTCGCCTTCACAAACACATAGGCGTTGAATTGTTCCAATTACATATAATCTTCTGCTGCTCATTTACGACAGCACAACCAGCGACAAAGAACTTAAAGTGCTCAGCTGCCTTCAAACAGGAAGAAAGCCCCCGGTGACAGGCTAGAGAATGCGTGACTTGTTTTTCCACCACGCCACGATGCACACACACCACAGTGAGCTTGGGAAACTCCCGTGAACTCTGCACACGGGCTCTCAGCAGTTGTCTGCAAGAGTTAAATCTCCAGCTCTCCCTCCCCTAGTTAGGAGTACAAATCACGAAAAGCAGAACCTCTCTGGAACATCTCTCTTGCAAATTGTTGTAATTTCCCATCCATCTTCAGCTTGGATGACTATGCTGGGTCCACAGGGGACGATTTACAGCATTCGTTTTGGATTAAGGGTTCCTAAACTGTGACTCAGGAGACAGAGTAAATGATCTGCAGCTGCCTCACAGAGCCATGTTCAGTGGTGAAAGTGCCAATCCCATGTGGCTCTGCTAGTGGGTCCTAAATGAGTCCAGCATTTACCACCTGATCTAAGATTTCAGGAATCAATGGCTATGTCAAGTTGATTTGCAGACTGATAAAAATGTGAAAGATTTGCTGGATAACCTCTGTTGTAAAGGACCTGGTTAGTTCAGGCATCTTTTTTTTTTTGAAACTAGTAAAGTTGTTGGCTGAACAAACCACCACAACATTTTTTTTCTATTAGTGAAATCTATTGTTTGTCATTTGCTGTTGTGGAAAAAGCTACTTCTAACAACACACTTTGCTTTGTGTGCAAACAATATTAAACCCAGTTGTGTTTGGCTTGACATCTAGTCTTAAGTGCAATGTGACTCCACAGAATTAGCGAAGGCAAACAGGCAAAAAAAAGAATTGCATCCTCTGGATCAAAAAAGGTTTTCAGAAAGGACACATTCCATTCATTTGCTCATTATTTCTCTGGTGACTTCTGAACTTTGGAAATTTCTGGATTTTTCAGTAGGCACAAAGTCCTTTTCGTAGTAAACAGGAAAGCAAGTTTTATGTTTGTCTTTTATGATGGCATTTTCTGTATATACAGTGAAAGGTAACCATACAGCATCACAATAATCTGACTTTACTTTCCTCTCAATTTTCAGCTTCCATACTGTCACATTTTAGTCAATCAGTTGTTACTAAGTTGTCTCTAGTGCTATATGAACTTTCCTGTATCATACTGCTCACAAGTGGAGGCTGGGCAGAGAGTCACCTTGAAATGTTTTGCTCCTTAAGCATCCCGTTTCTGCAGAGTGGATACGACCTTACAGGTGGACACTGCCAGTGGGTAATTAACCACAGTCTGGTAGAACAATTGCATTAGCATAGCCAAGCCTACTATTGATCTCTCAGGTCAGTGCAAATCTGCAATGCAGATGCAGAGCCTATTTAACCAATTCACTTAAGTTCAATAACTGAAGCAACTCCACTAGCACCTTTCACACTGTGAAAGATTCATAACCTACCATCATTCTTGGTCACCAGGAAGTCTGTGTGTTGAAACACCACAGTCTGAAACAAGAAAAGCAGCTGAGTCTGCAGTGTTTGCAGACTGATGAGATCCTCACAACACAGGGCCTAAATAAGCATAAACACAGCACTGTTGGTATTATAATCATTTAGTGCTACCTCATCTCCTACTATTGCAGCTGTGTGAGCAGAAAATGGTTCAAGTGAAGATATGTGCTCAGCTTCCAAATACTCCCAGTCACACTCTCTCTTAATGTGGCTGCAAACCCCAACCCTTCAAAGCCTTTCAACCAATAGCTGCAACTGCACCGTGCCAGGCTCTGGGTCCACTCCATACTTATATTTAAGCCAAACCACAATATTAACAAGGTGCACTTTGAAATTCATTGATAATACAAAGCAGACTAATAGACCAACAGTTCTACCTAAGCACACAGGACGACAGTTTTTCCCATGTATTGGTGCATTCCTTCCTTCTGAACAAAGAGCTGACACAAACAGGATTCTGGTACCAAGAACAGGGAATCAAACAGCTACCTGCCACCACAGCTGGAACCAAGCACCAGCCTCAGCCATGGTCAAAAGGGAAGATGGTAGCTTCAAATCTTTGCCTTCTAGAGAAGATGGACAGCAACACCGTCCCCAGCATCTTGCTGTACCAGATGGCCCTTTCTACAGAGCAGCACATGGAAAGCAAAGCAGAACTTTTACAGCTTTTCCTACAACACCCAATTGCATCAAGGACTGAACTAGTTAAATCTCTGCTCCATGCCAGCTGATAAATTCTGTTCACAAACCAAGCAAGCATTTTGAAAAAAAAGGTTTGATTAGAGCTGCCTGGGGGCCTGGCAAGATGCAGAAAACTTAGGTGACCCACTTATATTGCTGATCAGAAGCCTTTTCCCAGCAGACAGTGGGACAGTGCATGAGAACAGCCAGTGGAATTTCAGGAGAAAGTTCTCCACAAAAATACTCCGCAGTTCATTTTCTCCAGTTTTCAAAACAATCACCTTGTAGCATCACAACTTCCTGGGGCTCTTGTATACCAAGAGTACTAAAGCTTCCTCATGCAATTCCTCTAACTTTTTGGTTTGAACTTGTTTCCTTCAATGGATCTTTATAGTAACTCTGAAAGACTCTGCATACTATTAACATGTCAGGAACACTTCTTTGCATAAAGAATTTGCACACTATGCAGCAGGAATCTTTTAAAATTGTTCACTTTTGACCAGAAAGAGAGCTCAGAAAGAAGCCCCTGATGGAGCAGAAGTGGCAGTGATGGTAAAATAGGAGTAAAGTGCTACAGCCATGAAAGAGAAAAATAATTTAGTTGGATTGTGCGGTAGATGCTTGGAACATATGTCAAGGCCAGATCAAACCAGCCAATTGTTGCTGTTATCTACTTAATCTTCTGTTGTGTGGAAAAGGAGTTAGGAAATTCTTTTCAGTCAACGCGACTGTCTAAGCCAATGCCCAAGGCAAATAATGCTCTAAACAATAAGGCATTTTGTTTAACTCTGCAATAAAAACTAAATTTGCAAAGACAGCTGTTTGCTTGCAGTTTCCTCCTGCAACTTCCAGTGAATACTTCTTATTTACAAAAATGCATAACCACACCTAATCCCTCCTCACCTCAAGTCTCAGCACCTCAAGAGAGCAGGTATGAGGTTGGAAATTGGGGCTTTAAAGTTTAATCCTTGAAACAAAAAATTAGGCTATTTCCTTGAGAGCTGCCATATGGTGTCTGTTTGAAAAAGTGACGTTCAATAGGGGCACCATAGCACACAAGATCCATTTCTGGATTTTTTACTTCCAATTTATTGAAATAATTTCACCAACCATAGAACAGTTTCACTGCAGAAGGATGTCTAGCAGGAGAACGAATTTACAGAAGCAGCTCCTGTAAAATGGGTGTTAAGAACAACCACAAGTCAAGGCAGCAATCTGAAACCTTTGCTTTCAAGGGAACCCATCCTTGACAAACTAGCACCAGCATCTGACTGTACCATGCAATGGTCCTTGGTATTTTAGTAGCTATGTTATTCATACAGTAGATCAACTGATTATTGTTTGCCCTACCTATTGATTGTGAAAAGCTAATAAAATCTAGCTTTGGCTGAAAATGGTACATGTAAATCTGTGCCTTTGTGCTGAAGATATCAGGAAAACAGGTCAAATTCACAATCAGAAATCTTAATTTAAAGGGATGTTACCCTGAAGGTACATTTATCTTCATGTGTAGACATTAAAGTTCTATTATGTGTCTTTGGCAGCACAGACCATTAGGAGCACAATATTCAGAGGTTACAGTACAGACTGTAGAAAGACAGGAGTATATTCATTTAGGTTTTAAAATATATAATAACCCTCAAAATGCAGGGTTCTGGAAGCTCATATATCCTACCTTGCCAAGCAGAGAGTTATCCATTCTTGCATTCACACCAAACTCTGCTAAACTTTCCATCCCAAGACCACAGAAGTCCCTTGAATGAAGATGAATGAACATGGTTCTTTGCAGACATAGAAGCAGACAGTCCAAGCCTGCCTTTTTCTCCACCACATGCACTCCTACCTATGACCAGATTTCTGCACAAGACAGCACACTAGGGGTGCTCACTCAGTCACTGCTGAGGACACTGAGGATAAAAAAGTTTTTAAGCTAGCATCATCCCTTGGAAAAAAATGTCATTTTCCCCTACATGATTCAATGCAAGGCATAACCTCTTGCCGTCACTGTGTTCAGTAGGATGAGTACAAATCTCTACTCGATCAGGATCTACTACCATCTCTCTTTAAAAGCTAACTTGCATATGGCCAGTCTAAGGCTAAAATAAATACATCCTAATGTAACCACAGACGATTAATGGATTGGATCTATAGCTTGAAAACTCAGGTATTTGATATGCTATTGAAACTGCTGATACTTGCCATGTGCGTGTAAAAAAAAAAAAGAATGTAAGCCCTGGTATAGCTCTTACACCCAGGTGCATCTTGCTTTCTCTTCCCTAATTCTTCACCAGGCACATGGCCCATTCATTGACAAGTATGTTTCCCCAGTTTGGTTTCCTGGGAGTCTCTATTGGCTGCACATCAAGCCAAATGTTCATTTTGCTATCAACATAGCCAGGGGGCTTCGAGATGCTAGCCAACCCTTGTTCAACTAGTGTTACTGTTTTACAACATGTCATGCTTGGTGATATTGAAAGGAAAAGCCAATAAAAGGAAAAATTAATCTTGTGATTAAACACAACACTTTGGATTGCTGGCTGCTGACACTGGCACCGTGCCACCCTCTCCGAGGACAGAATAGAACCTGTCTGCTGTCTTCACCAACAAAAGGATTTTTACAAAATAAGGGTCTCTTGCTATGAATGAGCAAAATGAGCAGCTTGGCAAAGAGACCTGGCCAATCATCAATTACAGCTTTATTCTATCCTAAGTTAAAGCTGATACTGTCCAGTTCCAGATTGAGGTGATCAAAGTCCTGCCCTTACAGAATTTCTGCATGCCATGTAAGCTACAGCTAAATTCACAATATACAGCATTTATAACAAATTTATAAGAGAATAAGAGTTTGAAAATTTGTTTTTAAGATATTTGCATGTTTCAATGCAGAGTACAGATTGTTTTGAAATCTGAACCCTCAGGGCTTGCTAAGCACCTGCTCCCTCAAAAGGGAGCTTATACGTCATTGAAAGATTTGGTGCTGGTCCTTTGGAAAGGGATTAATTCCTTTTCAACTATGAATATTTGCATAGGCTACTGTGTTATAGTTATGCCAATGTCCTCTTTGATACTTGCTCTCGAGCATAAACTGTAGTTTTTGTGATTGACAAATTTTCATTTTTATTCTGGCAAATGTTAAAGTTTAATTTAAACTCTGCTTAGAAGGTCTCCCTTAGGGAAATTCAGATATGCACATGTACTTAGTGAAAACAAGAAAGCTCATAAGCGTGGTCAAACCAGAACGCACTTCTGAATGACTTCTCACCATCATAGTGTTAGAGGAATATGACAGAAACTCCATACTATGAACAGCAGTGTCTGGTCTCTATCTTATCTGCAAATGGAATCCCGCCTCTTCCAATCCTGCTCTCCCTCTTTCCACACATTTTTAATTGACCACAAAAATCTCACTGCTTTATACATGAAATATTTTCTTAAAGTTTAACAGTACAAGCACCAGACAGTCCTTCCTGGTCCAAAATACTATCATCTACAGCAAATCACATGAAAGACCAATATAACTACCACCACCATCAAATCAACAAGACCTTCACACAAAAAACATTTTAAAGACAAAGAAATCCAATCCCAAAAGACTCCAACACTTCTCATTTCTTATTTCAATATGGTTGCTGATGTTACGATATACCCATTAGTTTTGGCAGCATCAAAGCCTCTCAGTATGATGAATGATGCTTCTTCTAAAATAGTTTTCTAAAAATCAGTTCCATCCAGCAGCTGTGCACGGCTGTCTCCCAACAAGTGTGATGACATAGCTGCTTCCCAGTAATAAATGGTAAAGATACCACTGCTTCCCAAAACAAATGCTACCTTTATGAAAACCTCTCCATTTGTATATTTTATTACTTTTAGCCATTCCTAAACTGCATCAAATGTGAGACACTGGAAAGTCTCACAAATATTTTTATCAGAAGAAAGCTTTGACAAAATCTTTGATGATGAATGGCAAAATAAGTTTCTGGAATCAACATCTCAAGCTTCAAATGATTGTGTCAGACAAAAATGTTTCTGAGACATAAATCACATAATCTGAAATGGAGTGCAACCTGCTCGTTTGTGTGCTTCCCCTGCTGAAGTAACTGTAAGAAGCTGTTCTTCAGCTCACCAGGCAGTAAAAGCCATGTGTTGATAGAACAGTTGTGTTACCTAATGCTAGGAATCCATAAAAGTGATGTATAGCCCTAATGTTGATGCAGCCGGTGAGAAGATGCTGTCAGATCATTAAGCATAGCCAGGTGATTTGTCAGTGTTCAAAGACGTTGCATTTTCTATGTTCTACTTCCTCCCTCAGGCTCCTTGCACATGCACACGTCCTCTAAAGCCATGTTTCATTACAGCCTGAAAATCATATTTTTCCCTCCTCCTCTTCTCTCTATTCACCTTAAAAATCCTCCAGATTGCCAGGGAAGAGTTTCATCTCAGTCCCTCCTTTGACAGAGAGGCTGGGTCTGTGCACAAACATTTATTAGGAAGTTCAGGCTAACACACTGAATTGTGATTACCACATTCAGTGTTCTTAGGAAATCCTTGCTGCTGCAGTAGCTGAATGCAGTCATTCTACATGTGGGCTTTTTTTTTTCCCCTCTTGTGGCTACAGACAATAAATACTGCTTATGTATGCTCTTTACAGAACAGCAGATTGGTGTTAGATTAATTCTAAAACCTATTTTATCAGATTAGTCTTATTAGCTTGGATTTCAGATCTGTTCTGCAAGACATACTAAAAATCTCTCTCCCATTTAAATTCTGGGAGATAAACCAGTGAATTCTCTCGCGTATCATAAGACAGAAACAAAGCTTCTAGTAAAAACAAACCCAGAAGTGGAAGGCACCAAGGCTTGACAACTGGAAACAGTAAAAGCACAAGGAAGCATCAGAAAAGCTCCTCCAGTAATGCACAACCGTGACCAATGTGCCTACAACTTTGCTAAGCAGCAGTTCAAGATCACCTTGAGGTTTTTTACTTAGGTAAGCATTTCTGCTTGGGCCAGAATGACTGTTTATATGAGCAATCTGCCAGAGATGTTTTCAGCTGAAGAGTTCATGGTCTAACCCCACAGATACAGGTAAGAAGGTAACTGGAGCATTCTACATGTTGTTCACAGGGTGAATGCTCTTCTGACTTAATCATAATGCTTGAACTGAACCATGTCATGGGAGACAAGAGGAATAGACACAAAGATTGTAGCATGAGAAAAAGATCTTCAAATACATGACACAGAGAAAGAATTTTCCACACTTATGCCACTAAGGTAATTTCTACTGGAAAAATCGACTCCTGCTGTAGGTTAGTATTTTGCATACAGTGAACATAACCCTGAACAAGGAGAGCCCAGCTATGACACACAGAGCAGCAGACACCTTTACATTCTCAAAGTTATCTTTTGACCCGCTAGGGGAGGGGTGGAGTCACAGCCACCTCATTTTTGTCTCAAGTGACTGCTTTCTTGTTATTCAGCAGCAGCTCTGCACTGCATTAATCTTACTTTGCAAATGCTCCACAACCTGGCTGGCTGAGCTTCAGGACAGTCAAAAAAACTCAAGCGGAAACTAGCTATGTTTGCTTGACACCTCATTTTCAGGCCACTTGTCATCTTGGTATTAACAATGCAATGGCAGCTCTCCATAGAACAAATTCCTTATAAATATGGATTTATAAAAGTGAAATGCCTAGGTAATAAAGACAGCTGAGAGACACAAGCCCACAAGTAGGATCATATTTAAGACTGGTTGTAAAATGTGACCAGAATGACAGCATGCACCTCTTATTAACATCTTTATAAATTTCAAATGTGAGAAATATGCATTTAAAAAACACAGCAAAGGACAAATGTAGTATTAGAAGACTCGAATGCAAGTCACAGACACATAAATACACTGTTTTATTATTGCACTACATTTTCAGGCTGCATAAATAATTGTACATATATTCTGTGGCTGTACTAAGCCACTATGACAACTATGACCTTATTGTGGCAACAAAATGCCAAGAAATCCCCTGAGATTTAGCAATATTTTCTGACACCACAATCCTGCAGCTATCTCCGCAAGCAATTAAATGAAAATGCTGCACTGCCTGCTGCTACATTCCAGAGAGCTGTATCAGGCAATTCAGCCTGCCTAAGAAAAACATTGAAGATGTATACCAGTGACTGACAACTGCCAATCAGTTCTAACGTACTCACTGCAACTTCTTGAAGTGGTTCAGATAGGCTTGAAAGAGAAATACCACACTGTATTCTCCTGGAGATAGGAAAAAATATCTTCCATACAGGTTAATCTTCCTGAAAAGGAAACCTATATTCTTCATGGGGACAAAAATGGTAGTTGTGGAAGATGCCAGATCACTTTGCACTTTCTGTGCCAACCCTTCCTGCCACCCCCACCACATACAGAGAAATGGGGCCACGGTGCATCCATGGCTGCTGCCACCAAGAATATCCCAAAGGGGAGATACTCAACTGAGTCCAGTCAGGCACTCAGTCTGTTGGTAGCAACTCCTTGCTTGGCTGGAGGAGCAAGACTTGCAGCTGGTTAAGACATGCCAGTGCTGGCAGACAAAAAAACCCTGGGAATGAACAGAAGAGATGTAGATGTTTCCCAGGGAATAAAGAAAAGCAGATAGAACTGATTGTCTTGAGAGAGCTACTGAATGTAGATGAGAGACCAGCAAGGAGAAGTACAGAGGACAGAAAGGGAAACGTGTAAAAGAGGCGGCAGAAAGTGTGGCAAGAAAACAGTAAGTCTGTTTTCCATAGTGCTACAGTAGTAGCTGAAGACAGTAAGGGGTTTTTGTTCCAGCAATGGCTTCAAGGGAGATAATTCTTGCCGCCTTCATTCCCTCTAGTGTGATTCTTGCTCAATCAGTGCACAGTCCCTGTCTCAGAAGGACTATTGACAACCAACTAAGCTTGTCCTTAGAATAAAGCAGAGTGCTGAACATGGACAGGCTCAGCGTCACACAGCTTGGGCACCGAATGCTGCTAAGAATAAATTCAGCACATCCGTGAGCTCAAAGCTACCAAGGGCACTTCCACAGTGAACGTACCAGCATTTCAGTGCTTAAGCTCAGAATCCCAGACGAGTCTCTGAATCCTCAATATAGTCTTTAGTCCTTATAGGTTATTAATGCAAAAAAGGATAACAAGTAGCTGCAAGTATTGGGTTTGGTTTGGGTTTTTTTTGGTGGGGGATGGATGGGGTGGGGTGGTTCTTGCCTGGTTTTGGCTCTTTGTCCACTATAAGCTGAGCTAAGCTCCACTAGCTGATCGTTAGGTTTTGTCATTCCTGAGCTGGAACACACAGAGAGGCAGCCTGTATGCAGTATCTGCATGACAGCCTCTTCCTCGGGTTGTTCAGACAACTACTGTGTTCACCAAAGGACATGCTATGCAGCAATGTGACACAGAGGAATTCATTTGAACACATTATTCAGGATTTTGCCTGTTTTCATCGTGCTTTTCTATTACAAGCAAAATAACTTTCTGAGACTATTAAAGGACCTGAATCAAATAAAGCCAAGCCTCAAATTCCTGCCCGGAGGGCCTATACTACAGCATTTGTAGACTCAATCGAAAGGCAAAGTTCACTGATAGACAGCCAGACTTTTAAACTTCATTTGTTGAGGCCATACCAGAAGCATCCATCAGTAATACAATTCTAGCAAACATAGCAATCATTTGTTCTGGTTGACAAAGGTCACCAGACATCAGCTTGAATCTCCCACTGAAGTCCCTTTACCGAATTCTGCTTTCAGTGGCAGAACCAAAGACTTACTTCACAAAGGGCTGGGTCTCATTTTTCAGAGTGAGCAGTCAGGAACATTATGCCTTTCTTATACTCTGCAATTTTAAATTTGCAGGGTATAATCCTGAAAACCGGGATTAAATTGAATATGCTTTGAATTCACATGATCTCATTACAGGCTGAGATGATTCTGGACAGACCATGCACAACTGTATGCTAAATGTACCCAGAGGCCCAGTGTGTGACAACTCTGCACATAACTTAGCAATTCTGCCTGGGAAGGAGGGTTTGTGTAATTTTACTCAAAGAACCTTTTGATTTTAGTCTTAGTCAACATCCAAGTGGCAAATTCTGTACACTGAAGTAGCCTGCCATTTAATAGTAACTGCTCTTAAAAATATTATATTTTATTCTGAGGTACAAAAAAGGTACACAGTTTTAAAAAACCTTAAGCTGGTCTCTTCCACTGTAGCAAGGTATCAACTTCCTCTTACCCTGACATAGGACTAAGAGCAAGTTGATACCTTGTCTAATTCCACAAGTGCAGAGGTATGTGGCTGGTGTGTCTAATTTATCCATGGACATTTTCAGCTTTCAAAGGGGAAAATGTGATTTAAGTACAAGATCGTCTGCCAAATTCCTCAAACAATTACATATGTTTCTTACATGTCTGACCTAAGAAGGCTGACTGCTGAAACCTAGACTTATCCAAACCACTACAATTTCCTCTACAAACCATTTTTCTAGAGTAAAAGGACAAGAGAAGATCTAGATTTATGGATCATGACACAAACTTATAAATCTTTGCTCTTAGTTTACAATTTAAAAAAAACATTTAAGCATGGAGTTTGTCAGCCAAAATAGCTTTTGGACTTTTAATCACACATTCCAGTTTAATGGAGCAGAAGCAGCACTTGTTTCCCTGCCTTAACACACACTTTCAGGTTTTGTTCAATGCCAGTGTCTGCAGCAAGAAGGCACCTAACCCAACCTGCAGAATGCTGGAAATGCAGCTGCTAACTCTGCAGTGGGAACAGTCCCAAGGAGGTACCTTCTCCTCCCAACCTTAACACTTCTCAAGCCTGCAGGCTCCCCTGCACACCGAAGGCATTGCTGTTGCCACACCAAATCTCGCTTCTCCAGCCTCATGAGGAGGTTTCTTGGCATGGCAGGAACAGGATGGCTTTGGACAACCCATCTGCCGAACAGGCAGGGGCTGTGGTGTGTATTGGCATTGCTCAGAACAGGGGATGGGGTTTGTTTTTTCAAGCAGCTTGTCTCAACGGGTGTGAAGCAACCCCAGAATTGCTTGCACCTTCTGATTCTGGACCAAATTGCCCCCAAATTACATTTGCTTGACAATTCCAAGATAAAATACCTGTCCTCAGTTTCAAGTAATTTACCAAACTTTAACCAATTTGGGTGACTACTCTGAACATATAATTTTCAGTCTCTTGTCAAATGAATTTTTTTTAAACAAGCAAAAGAAAAACACTTCTTGCCCAATTAAATTCCAAAAACTTAATATTTGTGATACTAATGGTGATGATGTTTTGGGCCTGAAATTTTTCAGGGTGTTGCCACTGACATCTCTTCAAACCAAAACTTTTAATCATATATTATCCCAATTTTTAAAATAGCCTTAGCTGGTTCAAAACACCATTTTTTCAGTGAATGAGCTATTCAAAAATCCTAACCAGGGACCCATTTTACTAGGAGCTGTATAAACACAGCTGCTAGGAAGGGTCTGGTACAGATTATAACATAATGGTATGAATTCCGTTTAGAGGAGAACCTTACAGTGGCAACTTAAACATGCCAAACATGCCTCTGTGACCCCAAAAAGAAATGTGATGTGGTTTGATTAAAAATAAAGTGAAATTTAATACTCAAATACAAAGAGCAGAAAGCGGAACCAGAGCAACCATGATTTCTGTGTATTTGCACAGAAGAGCAACACTACATGAGAGAAAGAGTAGCTAAGGAAGAAAGATAGTTCTGAGGAAAGAGGAGTGAAAACAACCGGAGGCAAAACCAGAGCCAAGGAGGCCACTAGAGAGCTGCTGGCCCTGGCCATTGAAGCAACTAAGGAACCATAAATTGTGAAGGGAGGTTTCCAGGATTTAGCAACAACATGCGGAGGGCTCTTCAAATGGTATTCTGCTTCAGTTAGGTCATTTTCCTTCAAATCTATTTGCCACTTTCAGGGTCGAGGAGAAATCCAGTGTGGAGTCAAAACCAGATGGGGAAATGTTTAACCAGCAGATTGACTCAGTGTCAGGAGAAAGCCCAATCGCAGCTTTATTCAGAGATAAGGCACACGAGGCTACAGGCGGAAGGTACCAAGAGGACTGTTTCAGGTGGTTGCTTCCACAGGCTTCTCTGGATGCTGCAGAAAAAGATCAAATACCAGTTATGCACAATTTCAGTGGTTTTAGTGAGGAGGTGGGGAATGGGAAGGTTGGTTGGTTTATCTGCTGAGTGCTGAAATAGCTCTCAGTTCTAGCCACAGACAGTTATAATCCTAGCAATCATTTTACTGTGCCACAGAAACATATATTTGAGATAATTTGCCTTCCATTTATTCAGTATATATAACAGTGGCAAGGAGTTTTCAAAACAGGTTTACCGTTGGATTTATGGACATGTAATCATTTTGGAAGGCATGATTAACCACTCAAACGGGTGGGGTAAAGCAAAAATACACTCCTTAGCCAAAAAAATGAAAGAACAAATTATCACATTCTACATGTACTTTAAGGTATTATGGGGGGGAAAAAAAGAAGGACCAGAAAATTTTGCAAGAGAAACTACTTCAAAGGATATCTGCATTTTGGATTGAAAGGATTTTTAGGAAAAGTCTTTTTGGAATGGATGTGGACTTTGCTATAACTAACAACGTAGCATACCTTCTTACTGGGTCTTGAATTCTCATTCCTAGGAGAGAAAAGGTACAGATCAGTGTTCTGTTGTCAGGTTGAAGCTGGGGGGTGCTGGCAAGAGAATTTGCAAAAATACCTACTTACCTAAGTCTGTACCTCTCAGGTGAGGAAGGTCCCTCTAATTTTGATTCTTGTGATCATCTTCAATTAAAAAAAAAAAGGAAAGAAAAAAGAAGAAAACAGGGAACTGCATCTCAGATTGCAAATGCTGGTAACACCCATCTTGAACAATCAGTGTTGGCAGCCGCAGTTGAAATTGGCTATGGCAAATCAAATCACAAAAAGAGGGCAACATTCATTCAATAACCAGGTTAGGTTTTGCTTTGGTTATTTCTGTTTGTTTCTTAAACTACGGGTTCTGTAGACTGGGCAAATTTGTACAGAATAAATAGTTCCTTTCAACAATCCCATTGTAGGCTATGGATTTCCCCCCCCAAACTCTACTTCCACTAAAATGTGCAGTTGTCCTTTGGACTGTCCCTGCTGGCAAGGCAACACATCATTGCCTAGTCTCTGGATTCTTCTGGCTTGTTTAGAAGCAGTGGTCTGGCCTGTCTCATAGATTGCACCTGTGAGAGATTTGCCCAGGCAGCAAAATCACTCCCAGGGAAAGAGCTTTTAACCACACTCCTTAATAATGATCTCTGGGATGTGCTGCCTGGGCTGTGGATTTCAGCATGTTGCTGACTGACAAAATCTTTCCATGAAACGGAGCCCTCAGTCTCATTACAAAGACCCTTCTGGCTGGGACTGATCTTGATGCTCTTTTTCTTTATTCAGAGATTGCTACTTTGGAGAGGGAGATCAGGACAGCCGAGGAGACAGCAGGGTCAAACCAAGGACAGGCCACGGGTCCACTTGGTTGGGTAACTATAGATCCCTGTATTTTGCTGTAGTGTATGATTTGTACATCATGCATTTTATTAAGAAATAAGACACAAAATCCACAAACCGTGGATCATGTTCAATTCTGGCAACACAAGTAGGCTATGAAATCCAAGCCCATTAGGAGGAAGCCTATACCCTGTTTGACATATGTTTGTTCTTATACAGTCTCCCCTTGTAATTTTACCCGTACACTCCAGTGTTTGACTCACATTTTGAGTTCAGCTTAGGAAGGTACTAACAATTCTGACAGAGGATATCTTATTTCTATCAAAACAGTTCTTCTCTGACAGGACACAGGACAAGTTCATTCCAGGCATAAACTAGCCACAGGAAGTTCAAAGAGTTTATTTTGCAGCTTTACTAAGAAACTATTGATGGATTTCTGATACCTTATCACGTCTCTTCCACTGCCATATGGCTGACATTACTTTGGACCTTTAAGGAAAAAAAAGTTTCAACTGCAGTAGTAAGTATAAACCAAGACATTATTTTTGGTGACCGTAGAGGATTGCTTACATGCCAACTAAATGTCTATAATTACTGATAAATTCGTATCAGAGGGTGAGCTTAATTAAGATTTCTGTTGATTATCCAAAGCCTTGGAGACTTTGCACAATGTGTTTATCACAGATCTCAGTTTTGTAAAGTGTTTCTGCTGCCCCCATTTCCCAAGAACAACCTACTTACCGCCTTGCTTCACAAACAGCGAAGGGACACACTGAGGATTCACTACTAAAATACTTACCAAGTATGAAAGTAATAGGAATGAATCTACCTTAAAATGGTTGTAGGCTAGCTCCCACAGCTGGGATATATGCTTTTATGCTGAAAGACCTTGGTTCAAACCCACAAACTCTTTTGGGGTCACTGCATAAGTGCTTTTAAGTTTTCAAAGAGAAAGGTAAGTAAAAGATTAGGTTCAATAGTCTGTTCTCCTTCATAAATAACAATAATAAAAGTTTATGAATCATTCTCCCCTTTCTGAGTCAAAGCTTCCCAGAGTCATTCCAAATTCCCTCCCTCCAGCCTTATTCTAATAGAAATCCCTGGTAAAGTAAAATGAGGAAACTCAGTGCTTGTTTGTAAGAAGTGTTCCCTCCCTCACAACAAGTGCTTTTCCACCCTTGGAAAAAGACTACTTTTGCTCCCCTGAATGGGGCGATGCATTAAATAGATATCCTTCCCTCTGAACAGGCAGAGGCATGAATTCCTCTTGTTTCTGGGGAGGAAGGCAGCCTCCCGGTGTGATCACAGAGCCTGACCCAGCAGGTGGAGGACATTGTCTATGCACAACTGAAGATTATCCCAGGTATTTAGTGACACAAGTGCTGCAGCTGCACTGCTCTCTGCACGGTAATTGTGCAGGTCAATTCCCTGCTCAGCCTGTTCTATGCAGTTGATCTCCCAGGAAATGTTTTTCTGCTTCAGTTCTGATAGCACCTGAAACTCTTAATGGAGTAGTTGACTCAGCCTTAACATAATCAGATAAACCAGGTGAAAATGTAGAAACTGGTTACCAGAAAATTATTAATTTCAGCCTTTCTCTGGCAGAAGACTATACAGAAATAAAAATGAGTTTTAGTAAGACTGACAATGTCAGGGAAAAACATCCCCAAAGGACAAGAGAGGAACTGGAATCATAAAGGCAAACACATGGTAGAGAAACAGAAAATCCTTCATTGGGCTCCAACTCCTAAATTAACAGTATATTCTGACGCACGCTGGGGAGAGACAGCATTGAGACAATCTGGTTGTTCCCTTTATGAGATGGAAACAATCTCCTACCCTTGCTCAACCACTTGCAAGAATCACATGAGGAATCACTCCAGCCTGTCACACCAAGCGCCAGGATGCCTATTTAGCTAGGTTGCAAGTGGCAGGTTTTCCCCACCACTGGTTTCCCTCCTCTCTGCTCAAAAGGGTCAGTCCATAACATTACAGCTCCTATCTGAGCTCTTCTAGGGACTGCAGTGCATTTATAAGGCATGTACTGTTGCACCTCTAAAACCACCTGCAGGACTCTGTGACTTGTGGGGAGTGGAGAGGAGAAAGGTTATCTTTTGATAGTAGAAAAGAAATGCAAAGTTTAATTGCTATATAGCTAGTGCCCAGCAGATGTGAGCAGTGAAGATAAGGAAAATACCTGCAGCATTTCAAATTGAGTTTGAAGGAGGAAGGGCTTAACCCATTTCTAATTAAGTCACCAGAAGCAGTGAATGGACACTGGCTAAATGTGTGTGTGCAAAAACAGCCGAGCAGAGAAGCAGGGTAACTCATCCCAGCACGAGTTAGATTACTTCAGCAATCTATAACCGATCTTCAGGCAACAGTGGCACTAACAGTGCCAAAACTCCACGTGGCCTCTTTGAACTGGAAAAGAAGCCAAAGCCAGAGGACAGCCATCCAAAGGGAACACAAAAGCAGATTCCAGCAGCTTTGCTTACAGGCTCTATTCACACTGCTTAACTCTACACAATGCAGCCTGGCAGCGCTTGCCTGACCATATTAACAGCATGTCCCTAATGAGCCTGCCTGACAGTTCAGTATGTTGCCATTAACCAAGCGGTCAATGAGACTTCACAGTCCTCTCCCCACTCCTGCCCAGATGACAGACTTGCCCCTCTCACTCTCTGCCATTTCCTTAAGGACAGACCAGTGACCTGTCAGAGGCTTGTGATTGTCTTTTTTTTCAAAAGGCATTTTCAGGTGAACTATAGCCTCAAGCCAAAGGGCAGGGAAGGGGAAAGTTCCCACATCCTCCCAAATTAGCTAAAATTACTTCTGTCCAAAGTATTGTGCTTCATAAAAAGATACAGAAGGGGAACACCGCAGCATTGATCTTGAGTCAGACACTGCTCATCCAGCAGCTGCACAGGACTCCAAGGCAGGTATCTACCATTGTGTCCTGATTTGGGGTGGAACAAACAGCATCACTTGGCCTGATGTTTTTTACAAGGCGCTCCATTCCTCCACTCACTCCAGCTCCCACCTGCAATGTCAGATACTAAAAATAAGAGCCATCTTACAAGCATTCCCAATAGAAAAGGAAGTGATTGGTAGCTTTGGACCCTCTTGACCTTGAATTTTTTGCTGGACACATGATTCAAGATAGCATCACAATATTAACATTAAATTTGAACTGTGGAGAGGCTTGGATAGAGTTGTTCAGTATATTTAATTACAAAGTTTAGTTTTGATACATGTTACAATGTGGATTCAGAATTCTGTGGTCTACTTCTATTCACCTCTTTCCTCATCAGTGTGTGTTCAAGGGCTCTTACAAGCAAAATTTTCATGAAAACAGAAGAATCAGCCTAAATGACACTTCAAGATCAACTCTTCCAAATCTCCCTAAATGTGCAGAGTGCAAATGCAGCATGAGAAGCTTCCTTTCATAAATTAGGATTCAGCTGGGTTGATCTCTAAAGCAGTTCAGACACAGAGTGTAACAGGGAGGCTTTTACTAGGCTTCATCCTAAAGTTGGCTCTTCTACTGAAAGATGAAGTGTTGTGATATTGCACAGCAAATTCAAAAGCAGAATACAGGGTGTAAGATACACATCCAAAGTGCCTGCAAGAACCAAACATAAAAGATACTGAGCACATCACTGCTTTCAGAGATATAAAAGATGATGATGATGATGATGATGATGATGATGATGATATTTGTTCCACATTAGATTAAAATCTTTCAATATCGGGTCAGAAATCATAAGACTTGTGAATACTGTAATGATACTTTACTCAGCCTCTACTCTTGGGTAGGCAATTGCCGTAGCAAGGAGATCCTCAGCTAACCCAAACTGCAGCCTCTTTAATCTGAATTAGTTTAGCTGCCTTCAGCCTGCAATTCTTTCATGATTTTTCAAGCACAGGCAAGAGGAAGGTACACACTTCCAAGCAGGATGGAAACTGAAATAGCTCACTGAAATAATAGTGATTCTTGATCATCAAAACCCTTCAAAAGAGGATCTGCACATCTGCCTGAAACACAGGCTTCAGTACTCCAAAGCAAAAGTTACCAGCTCTGTGGTCATAGTTTTCCAAGAAATCAAGTTCACTGATAACAATTGCTCTTCCAAGTCACGACTGTCTTTCACTTTCTAATCCTTGTTTCATTTCACTAACAAAGCAAACATTAGTTAAGGAGCCTAGAGGATGTCATGTACAGATAGTTAAGTAGTCTCATGGAGCTATTTTACATTTTAAAAGGCAGTTATAGTCTTACTTGTCTAAATGTTATGACTTCCATAAAAAAAATAAGTCACTCAATATTTTTATCTGTTAATGCTATTAAAAAAAATTCACATTGGCTATTTTTTGTTAATTTCTCTTCAGCAGCAAATTTCAAAATTAATCTTCAGTGCAACTCTGGGTGGATAAAATTCTGAACAGAAGACATTTCCCAGTTGGCCCTAACACTGACAAAATGGTGACAACAGCAAAGCACGCTACTTGCTTTGTACAAATGATCCTTCTTTTCAGCTTTCTGCACACTTAAGATGCTGTGAGGAAACCTGTATAGAAAAAAATGTCCTAATACATAAATCCTAAGTAACACTAGAAACAAGAAAATATTGCTTCAAGATAAAACACCTAAAAAACCTCCAAACAAACCCTTTCAGTTTCACTCATACAGGAACTTTCTTACTAAAGAGTCTTGTCCCTTATAAATTTATCTCCCATTAAAGCAGAAAAAAAACCCCAAACCAAACAAAAAATGACAACCAGCAGAAAAATCCCTCTAAAACACTTTTGTGACCCTCTTGCACTGTTGGTTCTACACAGGTAGTACTGCAAGCTAAGGAAGTCCATGAAGGGAGCTCTACACCTTGATTTTGACTGCTTTTGAAGTCTTAACAGCTTTTCTGCCAAACAAAAAAACACCCTTTCTTTCTTAAGCCAACCAAACAATAGTTTGTTTCCACACAAGCTCAGATAGCTTACCATAATGTTGATGTTTTACTTTTTAAAGTTAATTTCTCATCCCTATTGTTTGGGGATAAAAAGGGCAAAAGAAACCTCCAAAACAGGTAATATTAAGTAACAAAGATACTTGGATTCAGATTTCTCTGAGATTGGCAGAAGTGTAAGTGAGGCAGTAACCTAATCTCACTCGTGCGGGTTTAACTACATTGCTCAGTCTTGTTTTCTTCATCTTGCAGAGCAAGATGACATGGGACAAGATGTAGATTTTTATCCTGCAGTCTGCTACTGTAGACTTTTGACCAGCAATAAGTTCTATGGGAGAGAGACAGACATGATATACCCCATATGACATAACCCATCACCACATCAAATGCAACCTTACTTAATTAGGAAATTCAAATAGAAAGAAGACTTTAGTCCATCTGGTTTGTGTTCAGAGCAAAGCTTACTTTAATTCCCGCCCATTTCACTAATTATTACAAAGTGTAGGTCTGTGCTCAGTGTTGCTAATCAGAGTGTGCAAAACCCAACACCCTCTCTTCAGTTAGAGCCAAATTTAGAGGTCTGCTGTCCAGTTCATAAAGTTTAGTGTTTCTATGAATAAGCACAATTAAGCTCTGGAGAATATCCAAGGTTCAGGACATAATTCCCACACAGAGCCTTTGAAGCAAGATTTTCAGCATCTTTCCTCCAGGAGACAAACGAATTCCAGTGATATGGCATCGTAATTATTTTTTTCCCTTTAACCCAAGACAGCTTAAAATGGAACATTGTTACTGAGCAGGAACCAGCTCTTCCTCTAGGTATTTTGTGCATAGTGTCCTGGAATGTATCCAGATCCAACATAAGAAAGCATCCAGAAATAAACCCAGGAAAAGAGAATATGAACAGCCACAGGCAAAAATGAATAGCACCTTATCCTTGTTTTTTAAAATTCATTCCATGTACTGCCAAACTGCTAGAAAACCTCTTTCTTCCCAAGCCCCAACTTCTCCCTGTCTCGTCCCAGGTTCCCATTCAAGGTCAGTGACTCAACACCTCCCAGGGAAAACAGTCCAGGCTGAAATTTATACTGAACAGGATGGGAGAATGTTAAGCTCACTGCAAGGAGGAAGGAAGGAAAACCCATTAGTAGCCAGAGAGGAAGCACATTTCAATAAGGCTCTTTTGTCTTTAGAAAAGGGAAAGCAAGCAGAGAAACATGTTATCCCTGCTACACGGTTCTGCTTATATAGGCTTCTTGCTTGGAAAATCTTTAATTCCTGTAAAAACCATGCAAAAGAAGAAGAATTACTAAAGTGCTTAAGAAAAGAAACCTCCTAAATAACAATAACACAGATCTGTTCTGGAAGAGATCTAAATATTTGCACCTTTCCAGTAAATAGGAGGCGGCAAGGACTGTAGGTGTCAGATGAACAATATGTCCTGACTAATTTTTAAAGTGTAGCACTTGAGCAATGATGCACACAGGACTGCCTCTGCATGACTGGTTGAGCAGAGACCTGGGACACTGCTTGGCTGCTGGATCCTCTTTTCTATCTCAAGAAGAACATAAGAAACACCACCCCAAAGCATCCCAGAGGTTTCTCTGGCTATCTCTGAGACCCCACCAAGTTACAAGACCTCTTCACCATGCATCTGCTCCGTCTGAAAAGGAGAATTCAGCAGGGAGACAGAATCAGTAGATGCTTCTGGAAAGGATATAAGGGCAAGCTCACCAGGACAGGGCCCATGGCATACTTCAGAAATGCAAGACTTAGGAACATAATGACCCTTTGATGTATTTTTCTTCTACTACAGCGAGCAGATCCTGGGAGCAGGCAAGCATATATCACTGGGAGCTAGGAGCAATGCCAGGCAGGTTCTCCGAAATGGCATCTCCATGAGCAGCATGGGCTGTGAGACCATCCATCCATCCCCTGGCACGGAGCAGCAGCAGAACAGCAGCACTGTGCTGACGTCCCTGCTTGCAGCACGCTCCTGGGTGGGTTCTCCCAAGAAGTCACAGCACCTTCTGCAGCTGTGCCTGACCATCTGTTTCCTGCTCTTGATGAAAATTCAGCAGCTTGCCTACACTGGATTTGAGTCTTAACAGGGATTTTTATTTTCTCCAACCTTCTCCACTGAAAATTAGATGCTTAAGCACAGCTATCTCTCAAGATCACAGATGAAAAAGATTAATGGGTTATTATATTAGCTCCCCTCCATCTGACCACTCCAAGAATAGGAGCATTATGTACCTATCACTGCCTGTCCCCATCGAACAAAAGCTGCAGTACTTTTATGCTTTCATTCAGAAATTTAAGTTGAGAAGAACAAGTCCAAAGGACCCTACACCACCCAACTGTGGGTGGCACCAGCTCAAGACCAGAGCATGTTTGCCTGCATTGCAGATACGGCTTGGCCGCCGTTCATGCCACTGCACGTAATGTGCTCTTCAGAAAAGGACCAAACAATAGAAGATTTGTGAGATAATGTAGTGGAGCAGAGCTGAATACTTAACATTTTGAAAAATGCAAGGGCCTGACTAGCCGAGCAGAGGCACATACTGAACAAAACCTTTTCAGAGGCAGCCTGAAGCCTGCCCACACGTTACCAGCTACCAGCCTCCACGACAAGCATGAACTGAGGCTCAATTGTATAACAGAGATCAGAGGCTTTCACCAGAAGTCTGGCAAACTGAAAAGCTCTCTAAGTTTCCAGCAGTAGGGCTGTTAGCGGGAAGCACAGTTCATATGACCTCCCACACCCTCCTCAGGAACAATGATCTTCAGGAAAAAAAAGCAACAGCCTAAAAACGTGACGGAGAGTGGGGATCAGCACTCCCGAGACAGCAAAACAGCTCCTAATAACACCTGGTGCCTTTTTGCTTTTCTGGAGAAGGTTTCTCTGCATGTTTCAACTCCCCACTCTAGCTGAATACTTTTGGGCTACAGAAGGTGGTGTTAACTTATTTAGCCTTATTATAATAATTATTTACATTTGAGTCCATTCTCCTTCAATTATGCCAAAACATATTATTGCTTGGGCTTAGAAAAGCAAATTCTCTCTCTTTCCAGACCTGCTCCAAGTAGCCGGCTCTGGTGTGGGATGGCTGCCCAGGACCTGCTAATGATGAAGGGGCCACATGCTTGTCTGAACAGACCATCCCTCCCAACCTAGTAACCAGCACAGCCTCTCCATGGAGACATCTGGGCCTGGATCTCCTGGGTCCTCTGCACAAGAAGCCAAATGCCAACCTGTGCATCAGCCACACTGCCGGGTGCTCTCTACAGCACACTCCATAATCCTTGCATGACACTGTGCAAAAAAAGATAGCTGCTGATTTAAGAGCACTATGGACTGCAGTCATAGGAAGCAGGGAGGATATTTTGGCCGAGCATCTCATCTGGCTTGTTCTAACACTCCTCTTCAGGCAAATGCTACCAGCTACAATCAAATACAGGATACAGGGCTAGATGAACTCAGTATAGTTGCAAGAAAAGCATTGTAAGAGGAAGTACAAATCAACATAAATTACTTTTTTTAGGTGTCATACTAGGAATAATTTGGCCTGCAGAACATTGGCAATAAGGGCAGAGGCTGAGCATGCTGCGACTTTCAGACCCGCATGCCTGACAGAGCTACTCAGTTGAAATGCAATTCTCAAATAGCCTCATGAGGCTGCAGGTTTCTGTCTGGTCATTCAGTATGAAATACTCTGTTCAGAAGTAAAACTATTTTCAAGTTAAAACAGGGGGTTTTAACTGAAAATTATTTTTAAATCTAATGCTTTTTGGCTTGAAGCCATAAGTAGACAAAGTTCCATTTATATTTATAGATCAGATAACCTCCTCACCATTCACACATCCATCTGTTTAAAAGGTGCATTTTTCATTTATACCTTCTTAGGAAAAAGAACCAACAAAATAGACCCCAAACCTTTTAATTTCTCCAAAGCCTTTCCATGACTACAACTGAAATTAACACAGCACCCACTTGCATATGACTTCATTTCATCGCTATTTGGCATATAAGCCTCCGTTCTGTGATCACATTAACTTAGATGACAGCAAGAAGTAAGTAATTAAACAGAAACCTGAAGAAATATGACTAAACCTGGGGTGAGTTTGGGCTATCTGATTCTGAATGGATTGGAAACTGAGCTCGCACCTGCAGCCGATACCTGCCAACACCCCACGCATTCTTCCCACGCTCCCCTTCTGCCATGGGCTAGCACCACACCACTGTTTGTAAAATCCAAACTATGAAACAGGGAACAGGCCAACACACTCTTTTACAACAAATAGTCGTTTTTAACTTGGATGAAGCTACACAGGTGAGTTTTAAGTTTCGGTGTTGGTTTGTTGGGGTTTTTTAGCACAAAAACTTGTCATCTGGATACAACAGGTTCAGAGGCAGATATGTAGCACAAAAAATGTTTGGGTAGTTCTCTGTTCAGGTGCACTCACAAACACAAACAGTCTATCAGTATTTCTCCACACAATCCTTTCCCTTTGCTGAGATAACAATCCCTGGTTACCTCAAGATAGTGGTTGAATCTGGAGAAATCCAAACTTTAACATCTGCTGCTACAATAAGGAAGAGGGAACCATGTTTGAAATAGAAACTTTAACTTTCAGAACCATTCATGCTTTGGCTCAGATTTTGAAAGTTACAGTTTAAATGCTGACCCAAATGTTCCCCTGCTGCCTCTGTCTGAGCCCTCCAGAGTAAGCCCTCATGCCCCCACACAGAACAGAACGGTCGAGTGCCGAATACACCAGAGAAAGTTCTCTACTAAAGCTCCTCCTAGAGCTACTTGTTACCCCTTACGCAGTCAGATTAAAAGATAATGACACTGATATGAAGAAAAATATTTACTTAATGTTGTAATCTCAACAAGGATTGTTCTGGAAAGAAGAGTAATAACAACGCATTGATCACTGCAAGCAAATGACTGTTTTCCAAAGCTGGCCTCGGCAGCCACAACCTGCAGCTCTCGCACTCCTGCCAGCGGGCTGCAGATTCTCAGTCCCCTCCTCGACAGAGCAAACCAACCAGCAGCCACCCCTGGGCCTGCAAGTGAGTTCATCTGCAAAGTTACAGATGTGCCTACTCAAAATCACGCTATAAAGGCAACTCCTCAGAACATTAAGCCCCTTTACACCTTCTAAATAATTCCAGCTGCCTGTAGAGCAGGAATGTTATTTGTTATCCCATCCTTAGGGATTACAGTTGAAATACTTTGCTGTATATTATCCTCCACCCAAATATTCAAAAATCACACTGACTGCTTGTCTGTGCAGGAAGTAAGAGTTTCAGTTGTATCAAAGGGGAGGAAAAATCCAAGCTGTGTCTCAGTGGACCTCCTCTAAGATCCCTCCTCCCACCTTGTGCTGTGATTTCAATGTCAGCACTATTATAGTTCAGCCAGACTGCCAAAGCCTACTTAAAAACTGAGCAACGGAGATTAGAGATGGAGTGGCTCAAAAATGAAGTTAAGCAAAACCTTTCTGCATTTATCACAAAAGGATAGGCTTCATAGTCCATGAGGATATTACTTGGAAAACAATCTGCAACTGTGATGAATTTCCTTAAGCTTCTGCAAGCACAGGTCTGTACAAAATGGGATTAATTCAAATCCTTATCAGCAAAAATTCATATGGCCCAATTCATGGATCCTGCTTTACAGGGTTAAAATTTAAGCTATCTGAGGAAAAAAATGTTTTTATAACCACACTTATGATTCTCAGAGCACAATTTTGCCCTTAAGCAAGTTTGCTATTTCATTGTTAATAATGAAACCCTAAAGGAAAACCTCAAAGGAACTAAATGGAAGAAAAAGAAATCTCAAGCTATTTTTTGTATTTATCTGTTCTGCTGACATTCTCATTTACCCAAAATAAATATTTATTACACTCCTTAAGCAAAAGGAGATTTAATCCATGGTTCAATTTTGAGATAATATTGAACATACTACCGATTTTAGTTCCATCCTCCTTTTCTAGCAGTACAAACTATAGCTAAAACCCCCCTGAACAAGTGTTTCTTTTGTTGCTGGTGTAGAGAATAAAATCTTGGGCTTTTATGCTGGGGGGATTTTTTTCAAGTGCAGTGGGCCACACGCCTGTCTCTACAGTGTCAGGACAGCAGCTGCCTCTCCCATCACTCACAGGGGCAGATACATGAAGAAACAGCATGCTCATGGGCCATCAATTGGATTAATCCTGCTGTGAGCAGATGGCTCTTCCTCACACTTATAGCATGGCTACATTGATAAAGACATCAGTAATGGATAATTCAACTTATCAGAAGCTCCATCAGAAGCATGTACAGGGTGTTGACTGCATACCAGCTGGCTTCAGGAAGAGATTTTCAACATGAGTTTGCACTACTTTGATTTCAGAACAGCCTTTTCCAATTCTGCTGAAGGCTAGCAAGATTAGTAAAGACAGATTAAGATTAGTAAGGATGGATTTATGCAAAACTAAAATAGACCTGATTTTAAACTCCATGCAGCTCTTCTCTCATTGTAACAGACTCTTCTTTTGAAATTACAATTTAGTAATATAAATTTGCAAAGAGGCAAGCCCTTGAATATTCTGGAGCCTCTTCAGTATTATCTTCCAAGAAGAAAAAGCCACCTCATTTAATCAATTCTGCTTCTCATCCCAAACCCGCAAAGTGTGTGGTGCTAACAGCGAGGTCCCCTTCCCAAGATACTGGGTTCTGGGAAGCTGCTGCAACAGCTGCTAAACCTGAGAATTTAAAGCACAAGATCCAGTTGAAATCTGCAGTAGCCCCAGGTCAATTTTTGACTAGGAAGCCAGGCCAGTTTCTCCACTTGTCCAGGAGTTCAAAGATTTAAAAAGTGCACGTTAACTTGAGCAAAGCTGTGATGAGCATTCCTACCCGGAAACATTTATTAACATCTTTCCACTGAAGAAAGCACAAGAAGAACCTAGACTTGTGAATCAAAGTATAAACAATGACATCAAGTGCAAACACTGTCTTTACAAGAGATGCTGACCTCTGACTGACACTTGGAAGACAGGAGAGTGTTACAAGGGTCACCAATGCCTTGATGGAAGCCAGCAGGCTGTCATCTATTTGAAACACTTTCCTCACACAACACATATTGTATCATCTCCATATTTTCCAGTCTGTTTAGACTTTTTAACAGCATCAACAGATACTTAGCCTGTAATGAGTTCATTTTTAAATGTAAATCTCACAGTGCAGGATAAACTGGATGCAATTCTCCATGATACCCAGAAGAAATGACTGCTAACCTCATGCTAACACTTAAAGTAGAACAGACTTGGCAACTGTAGCCGTGTTTGTCCAAGATCAATGCTGGGCTGAAACTGAAAAATTTGCATAGGTTTCTATTAAAGGACAGGAATGCAGCTAATGACAATCTCCAGGGGTTTATGATACTGAGATTCAAGCAAACAGTATTTCAGAATATGAAATCACTGGTTTGGGTGGTATAGTTGAGTAGTTAAGATTTTAAAGGCGTATGACATACCACATGATATTCTGACTACAAATTTGGCTTGTGTCAATAAAGCACATGTTAAACGAATTAAGGGTTGGCCCACTGACAGATCTCAAAGTAGCTGACAGCATAAAGTCACTGGGGAATGCTTTAGTTTGGTTTTGCATTAATCAGAGCTAGCCAGATGCTCATCCAGATCCATCAAAATGCTGAAATCTTGCTATAACAAAATCCTTGGAAAAAATGTTCTCCTAAACACATAGATCAGCAGAATGGTATAAAAAAAAAAAAAAAGAAAAAGAAGACGTAAAGTCTGTATACATTCAGTTAACATTGGTTCAAGTAGGCAAGGCCAGAGCTACGCCTCTGATAACACAGAGCACAGGCAATAGCTACAGAACAGAGGGCAAGTCTTGACGAACTTCAAGTAAATCAAGGCTAAGATGATGAGTTGGACAGGAGAACCATTAAGTATTTAAATGAATATTGACATTTTCTAGCCAAAATTAGCACTTGGTAATCATTGAATCAATTTTACAATCTCCCCTGGACATTACAGGAAAAAAAAAAAAGGATTAAAGATAGTTTGGTGTTATGTACATATTTACATATTCTTCAGTCATTCCCTTAAACCCTTATCACACTAAACATTTAAACATGAAGTTAAACAGCTACGTTTTCCAAATTTTATGTGCATTTGGAAAACTTCCTGTAACTTTTAATTATTATTTTGCTCTAGCCATTGTATTCCTACAATTAGGTACTAAAGTAAGAACGAAACAGGAAGGGAAGCAAAAGCCATGCTGAAGGAAACCAGCAGAACTACCTGCACTCATTCAAAAAACACAATAAGGCAACTTTTATGTTGAGACTACTTGGCCTCAAATTTCCATTATGAAGTTTCAATTCATAATTCAGGAGCCAACACAAGGAGTCAGGTTTTGTTTGTGGCTCAGCTAATTCCTGGCCTTTTCTTGGACTAGATCCAAGCTCTAAAAAGGGCAAAAAGGCCATCTCTATGAAGGGCAAAAACACATTTATGCGATTCAAGAACTTTCAAGACCTGTCAATATCAGAGATCATCATATGCTCCTTGTGCAAGGCCCGTTCAATATGATCCCTTAAGAGTAATGGAAAAGTTTAAGGCTTGAGTCTACTAAACTGGAACATTTACAAAAGAAAAAAAAAAATAAAATCAAAAGTTTAATTGAGAGATTATTCCACTCATATCTGCCCTGAATATTCAGATGTAAAACACTGCTTCCCTCCATTTCTCATTAAATCAGAACTGGACTCATCACTCAGTTAAAAACAGATCCACTAAGATTATTTCAATTTCTTTACTGCTCACAAAGCTTTAACGTCAAAAGCTGAAGTGCCTCTGTATGTACGTCTGTGCAAGCATTTGTACAATTAGGTTTTTTAAATTCATGTATGATAAAGTCAGGAAACTTTAGAAATTCAAATGAACAAAGGAGGGAGGAAAAGCAGTAAAGCAATAAACCAGCAAACTCAGAAACTATTTACTGGTGAACACATGATTACTCACAGCACCAAGCTTAACTTCTTTATTTGCAATTTCAGATATTCAAAATGATCACATGTACACGAGTGAAATCTAGAGACCCCCTTAGAAACCTGGATATTAGATAGATGATAGATTTAATAATTTACAGCCCTAAACTTCGCATACGTAAGTCCTGATCCAGCCTTTTTCACATCTAGTCATGCCTTCCAAATAAAAACCTGAATATCTGGCTAAGATACAGATTGTGTTGCAAAGTTAAAGTTAAGAACAAACCTTTTGTTTCAAAGGTGGTGCACTATGAACCTCAGATCCATTTCTCTGCACAGTTTCCAGTTCTCATTCAAAATATGAGTGCGACTGATAAGCCTCTCATTTCCACAGGTATTCTATGCCATGTGAGCAGGATAGAGAAAGAAAACATTGGCCAAAGCTGCTTGCCTGAACAACTGCAAGGGTAAGTGGTGTACGGTAGACAAGAACAATGTGCAACCATCAGTCCTTTGGTAAAGGGAGGCAATGTGAATGCTTTGCCTAGAAATTGCAGTCCTCCTTCTTGGCCCATGTCGGACACATGACAGCAGTCCAGTCATGCAGGACTCCCTGCCTTCCTCTCCTCTGCTTTAAAGGGAGAGCTTTTCAAAATTCTTAAGCAAATAACTTTTGTATCATACCAGAGCACAAGTTCAGCAGGCTCAGCCTCCTGGCTCTGACAGTGGCCAACAGCAGATGCTTAGGAAAAAACCTGTAAGAACTACTCATTCATCACATCTTATCTATTCCAGTGTTCTTGAGTCACTGATGGTAAAGCTTAGGGTAGACAGAGCTAGCCAGATCGTAATTTAGCACCAACAATAAAATCTTCCATTCACATTCAAAGCGAGACTTCTAAGCTATCAGAAATCTGAAGCAGTTCAAGACACAAGATAAAGGGCAGGTACATCTATCAACTGTGCTTTTGGTTGAATGCACTCTTTTCATAGGGCTGGATTTGATGACCCATGAAGTTCCTCCCTGCAATAATATCAAATCACATAGCACTTCATTTTCTTTGACTTCCAGCAGTCAGATGCACCCCAAAGAAAAACAATCCAAGGATCATAGCTATATTTCAGAGGAAATTTGTTTGAGGTTTGAGGTAGTCTCTTCTCTCTGTCGTTTAGGCCCATTTGACATTCTCTGATATTTCTCGCTGTTCTTCCCATACATTGTTTTAGAAATATATGTGTATATAGTTCATATATAAAAAGAAAATACAAGTAAAGGCCAAGCATTAAAAGGAAAATCTATTGTATGATCTATAATGTGCTAAGGCTGTATGAACTAGAAAGGTACTGCTAATAAACCAACCATCAATCATGCTTGTAGACATTAATCTACTTATAGGTGGACAGAAGCAAGTTTCCTAATTGAAAAAGCGTGAAACAACTTCTGACTCAAAACTTACATGTAGATGAAAAAAGTCCACATGCATGAGAAAGGAAAATAAGTGGGTGCTGCTAGCAACCTCACTTCATAACCACACTCTGTTAGATCATTCAGAACAAAACTGAATTATTTACTCAGGTAATGGGAAAAACAAAACAAAATCCACAAATTACTTCACAGGCACAGAAGTGGAGAAGCTTAATTTCCTATTTGCATCCTTTATCCTCTCACCAATTCACCTCTTCCAATAACTCCACACATCTCTACAGTAATTCCAACAGGCAGAAGATAGTATAAGCCACAATCAGTCAGGAGCTCCATGGATGTGGACTGACCCTGGGTCCACATTGGCCAAGTCACTGGTCAGCTGCTTTCTCCTGAGCAGAAACATTAATTCGTGTCACCCTTCTATTCCAGAGCAAGCAGGGCTTTTCCAGGCTTCTAGCTCTCTTTTCAAATGTGGTTAAAGCTGACCAGTGAGTTCAGAAGTTACTCAGCTGAGAGGGCAATCACAGGGCCCTGGCATTTCCTTAGGAAGCAGTCTAAAAAGAGTAAATAGCCTTATATAGTATTCAGATTCAGTCTGGGCATCTTTGGTTTGAATACCGAAAATAGTAAAGACAGATAAGAAGTTGTCCAATATAAACGTCTTTTTAAAAGCAACAACTAGGAGTTTAACATTTGCAGATATCTGAGAAGTTGGGAAATACTAACATCTGAATCATTCAAGCGGTATCCAAGCTCTAACCATAACATTTGGTGTTTTTCACTGTTAGACCTGTGGCAGGCTAGCCCTTATCTTCAAATGGTATCTAACTGAACACAGCCTGCTCTTAGTAAGCTATTTCAAACCCAGTCTAATATAATAACAGTTTCATTCTTCTTTTAAGGTGAAGTTTGTTTCAAACTCCTTTGCAGAGCCAGATGATTGAAAACCTGCTCAGGAAACATTTTTCAGGTTTCTTAGGCTTACTGACATTATACATTAAACACATGAAAAAAATAGAAAGCAAACCTAGGTTTTCTAAAATAACATCACAGAGCATGCCCAGGTATTCACATCTGTAGTTTGTACTTCTTATACAATTATATAGTCTGCTTTATATGTAACTAATTAGGCAACTTTACAACTCTATCACATTTTATATAAGGGCCATTTATATAAGGTCTAATCTCACTAAGCGTCAGAACTAAAAGCTCATTATTCTCAAGCAAGAAGGCAATAAAAAGATCCTGGCAGACAAGGCAAAGCCCTCCAGTGTCAATTGCTGGAGGCCACTACCCAAGGACCTCCACTGCTCCCCACACCTGAACCAAGGCACGGTGTCCTCCGGAAACTACTCTCCTGATGAAGGAAACTCTGCAAGGAGGTCACAAGCTGATGGCTGCTGCAGGACCTTGGTTTATCACTTCAGCAGATGCTATTTCTATTCTCTTCACTGAGATGAAAGTGATTGATGGCATCACTAATTACAACTAGAAACATTTTGTACTGCAGTTACTATCACAGGTCGTTGTTCTAAGATTCATGGCACATAAGCAATAATACAGATGCATTGACAAGCTAGATCAAAAAACAAAAACCATTCTTAGTGAAGCCCATGATGAAGCAGTGCCCATCACTTGTCTAGGAATGCCAAGTAAACAAACATAACTCTTGATTTTGCTATGAATTAGGTTATTGTTTAACAATACTGAATATTTCCACCTTTTTATTTCACAAAGATGGATGCTCAGGAGGGAAGTAATGTAGGAAGGTATCGGGCATGTAGGTTCTGTTTTAGCTTGCAGCTCAACAAGTTATGTACATGTATGGAGGGAAGCTTGAACCCAAATGTTTATTTGTTTAGATACCTCCCTGTAATTCATATTTTGTCATTCTTAAAGAATTCTCAGAGGTCTCAAATACCCATAGACACCAAGCACTCAATCTTGCCTTTCACTGCCTTCCTGCCAACAGACAAGGCACGCCAGATGTGACCTCCAGAGCTGCTGTTTATCATACCAGTTTATCACATCGGCTTTGCATAGTGGAAGTGAGAAGCAGCTCTAAATAGTTGCATATTTTGGCTCCCATTACCAAAAGTGGAGGCAGACCCTCCATCTCCTTGGAGCTTCCCTACTGGCAAACAATGGCCTTGGAGGACAATATAATTCTGTAAAGTCAACAAGGAAATAAAATAATCACCGTGCAATGAAACTATGTATTAAGAATCTTTCCCACCTTCAAATCTACATCTCAAGGACCAACATATTTCAGAACACATCAGCTGTTATACAGAGAATTCAGGCCCAGTCTCCTAGCAGCATCACTATTAATAGAATCCATTTAGAATAATCTTCAGTTTCAACCTCACCAAACTCTATGGACTGAATTTCAAAAGCCAGTATTTTTCCTCCTTAGTGTTCTGTGATTGGTATATGTAATGTCAGAATTAGTCCAAAGAACGATATCCTTATTAAGTAGTTGATCAATCCAAAAGATGGGACTAAGAATATTTTACCTGGATTACAAATGAAGTGGCCAAAAGGTACTTGTGATTTTGCCAATGCGCTTGTGCTATGGTAGAGATGCTCAGGGATTGTCTAGTTCTATAAAGCTGCTTCTAGAATTAAAGCAACTCTCTAATGCTAGCATGATGCCTTTGAAATTAAAAATATACACATGCTGACATGTTTTCAAACTTGTCAGTTCCCATCTGGAGCAGCATTCACTCATCTCTGCCTGCAGCTTTAAAAAGAGTGCTGTTCCTGGAATCACAAACAGAGAAGCACTGTGTGCACAACCCTGGGCCACACAGCCCAGGGATGGGATCCATTTAAGAAGCACAGCAGAGACAGCAATTGCATCTGTATCACATTGAGAGGACTAACAGAAGCCTGACCTCCTCCTCCTCCTGCCCAGGCTCCCACACAAAACTCTCTACCAACTGCTGTGACGCTCACAACTCCCAGAAGGACATAGTTTTGTACTCCAAGGTGCATAGCTTTGGGGTCTTTGAGAAGCTAAGTATGATTGAAGCATGCTACTAATTACAAAAAGCCAGTTTCTACTTAAACAATTACAATAGATACATGCAGCTGCTTCTCTCCTCCCTACATTTTAAAGCACTCAAGCCACTATAACATCTTCGTTCCTTACAGCCTCCCTAAGTGTCTTTCCCAGTCTTAACTGTCTACATATTGCTCAAAATTGTCTGTAACATCCCTTCATTTCAGCTCCTTCCCCTTCAGTTCTACCACTCTTGAAAACCATTTATGGCAGCTAAAAATACACAAAGATCTTACTGTTCTCTGAAACAATCTCAGAGCTGTCTTTTACCTGCAGTCAAGCATGTTTTGGCAGCTGTTCTGCTTATTAAGCTACTTTTACTCTTCCTACAAGAAGGGGTTTCTTTCTTCCATTCCTCTCGTATCCTGAACCTTGAAATACTGGTAGTCTCTAAGTCAGTGTCACCACTACTTTGGAGCCCCTAAACTGGCATTTTCAAGGAGATGCAGACTCTGACCATCAATACCTTCTTCAAATGTTTTCAAAGATGTGCTCTGAACAGCTTCAAAATCTACCTATTCAACATATCAATAATAATATTCTTATGTCTCTCTCTGGTGCTTTACATTCATTGAGCACTGGACAATTCTTCAGGACAAGGATTATGTATTGCATAGCATATTTTGCCACTTGTAAAGCACAGGATAAATAGTGCTTATCTTTAAAACGGGACATTGTCAAATTCAGGCCTCCAAAAGTTTAGTCCATTTTTAAATTTTCATGAGCTACTGATATTTCTTTTGCATTCTTTCACTGTTTTACCCTTTCACTATCCAACTGCACCAAGCACACACTCACATATTAAAGACTCTCTCCTGTAAGCTTTGCACTGTGATCTCTAGCTTCTGTAATGCAGCAAGCCAAGCTCTAGGAAAATCTTTCTTTAGCTGGCCACTCCATAACAAACTTAGAAATTGGTTTATTAATTAGTTACAGTCATCTTTTAATGCAGAAGACAAGCCTTTCTTAGG
Source organism: Brachypteracias leptosomus (assembly GCA_013401335.1). Lineage (NCBI taxonomy): Eukaryota > Metazoa > Chordata > Aves > Coraciiformes > Brachypteraciidae > Brachypteracias > Brachypteracias leptosomus. The sequence goes on along the minus strand of VYZX01021055.1, from coordinate 115,095 downwards.
CTTGAGACATTAAACAAGCTCCCTAAAGACTTTGGACATGTTCTTTTAGCTTCTTTGGTCAACCTACATAGCCAATATATGACAAATAGAAGTCATTAATTCAAATATAAGTCGATATACATAGCAACTGCATTTTAGGGGGGAAATTGCTTAGTTCCATGAGACTGAAACTGTAACTTAACACTGAAATAAAGGTGTTTTTGATCACCCTCCAGCTAAAAGGCTTGACACTGAGAATTTCAGTTAAAGTGGGGACACAAATCACTGGTAGGTTTAAGCACTGTTTACTTGGCTGCCCTATGCCCTGTGGAATAAAGGAAATTACATGCTATGAACCACTCGCATGCTTGGTTGCATTGCATGGGCATAAATGAAAGATTAGAGAGCAGAAACCCACCCCATTACAATCAATTCACCATGCACTTCCTATCCATTTACATTTGCAGGGCATCACTTTGCTCTAAACAGGAGGCAAAAGAAATCACCAGCCACCTATACAGAATCCTCCTGCTTCTGAGTTCACTTTGCAGCCCAGGAAACCCAGAGGACAGAACAGTAGTGTTTAGCTGAAGAGTGACTCTCACCCTAGATAAAGCTAATCATCCTGGCAGGTGTGACTTTTATTCATTGTTGAAAAGGTACTTTGAAGAGAGAATGTTTTGTATTTCAAATGCATTTCAATTCTTATGAAAGACCAGGCAAGGCAGGATGTCTCCCAAACCTCTCCACAAGAGACTGTTTTTCTTTACAAATTGAAATGAGGACGGAGTGAAATCCTAGGATCTGGGTAAATCTTCTATCCAGACAGTTTTGGGTTTATTTGCTAATGAGTAAATCACTTCCTAGAAAACCAGGCTAATAGTGTTTCCTATTTGCTATACTTTCACCAGTAAAGTAGTGGAGGGAGAATGGGAAGAAAAATATGAACAAACGCAAAACAGGTGGCAAGTTGAAAGAACTGTTCTTACTACTTACCTGTGCTTAGCGGGACAATCTGCTAACACCTACTGGACCCACATAAAGCATTTGAAGAGCTTTCAGGGGTTTGCCTCTCATGTTTGCTTTAGTTTACAGGATACTGTAAATTCTGTCCACCTGATGAAACACTGCCTCCCTTTCCAGACCTTTCAGTTCTGTGCTCTATGAGGGACGAAAGCAGAAGAAAGTTTCAGAACATCAACAGTAAACTACCAGAAGCATTTCCTCCAAATTTTACCTTTACATTTAGACATTGCTACTATGGTAGGAGATTTGGTACAGATTACCTAAGGCTGAAAGTGTTGTACTTTGTAGGCGTACTTCTTAGGGAATGAGAGGCTAGATGCACCATTGTCCTCACCACGCAG
>VYZX01021055.1:41761-97704 GCA_013401335.1 Brachypteracias leptosomus | reverse complement strand
AAAAAAAAAAAAAAGCATAAAAGGGGGCAGGGAGTACTGAACTTTAAAACAACTCTACGCGTACAGTGCACAATATGGAAAGGCAAGGAAGCAGACAGAAGAATCCATCTACATGCTTGCATTTGCTTGAGAACGTAAAGTTTCTTAAAAGAAATCCTTCCCTAACTGTAGAATATGCAGACTTTTTTTCTTCCATTTGCCTTCTTTTCCTCTGTCAGAAGCAGTAAGAATAACTTTTCTTGGATGAGATGATTCAACACTTACTGGGTTTCTATATTTCAACAAATAAATTACATTACAGGGAGGTGAGCAAGCAATAAACATGAGAAACTACTACAAACTCTCCTGAAGTCAAGGCAATGCTGAGTGCAGTTCAGTTTGGTATTGGAGATTATCATGACATTGACCAAATCTAGTTTTGCCTTTTTTTTGCTGAAGCAAACCCAGGTTTTAAGTTTGTATATAATTTATATTGAGATCATTCTCCAGACATGCAGAAGTCTAACTGAAAAATCCCATGACTATCGAAAGTGTGGCTTGGCATCTAACAGAATACTGTGCTGCACTCTGAAAGTTTTCTTTCCAAGAAAACAAAAGCAGATTTTGAAACCTTCAAAACTGTCCCATGGTAGAACTATCCTTCCTTAACTGTTCATTTAGCTAGAGTTCTAACAGAATTTGAACTCTTTACCCATATTTATACAGAGAAATAAGCAGGATTCCAACAAGAGCAAACAGGATTTAAAACTCATGATTGTTTCACAGACTTTCTTAGTCTAAATGTTTTTTGTCAATATCATAACGTTTTTCATATGTTTACACTCAAATCAATGTAAGAGTATCAATTTTAAGTGTCAACTTTGAGGGGTTGCTTAAAGCAATAATTATCTTTCAGAAGAAATGGTCCAAACATTTCCTTGTGTCCTTTGGGGAATTAACAAGCTTTAAGCACATGGTTTGTTGCTCATGCAATCAGGGGACATAGAGGCGACAGTGTCAATACAGACAGAAAGCCACAATTCTCCTAATGCAAACCAACAAACGTTAGGATATACAGAAGTCTAAATATCTAACAATTTAGCTTTTTGTCTTCCCAAGCTCTGTCTTGCAATATAATAAAATAATTTTGCTTATACAATGCCAGACTGGAACAACCACCACTTTCCCAGTGGCTTGTCCTCCCATTCTCTTCCTGTCCACCCTTCCCACTGCTGCCACCAACCCCCATTTAATTCCTGCAGGAAGATAGTACCTTTCTTAGTCATTTTTAAAACTCAGAATTTCATAAAAAACAGAATTTGACACCATTTAGCCTTCTTACACACACTGCATTTTTTATTCTAAAAACCTTTCCGAAGTTCTTTATAAAATGTGGGGAATTACATTTAGGCAAGAAATTATTTATCCTTATCTCACAGCTTGAGATACATACAGTTTGGCCATTTTTTTGCTATCCCTTAGTTAAAAATACTAGAGGAAAAAAACATATCTTAAATCTGTGCACTAGGACTTTTAGGACACAATATCCTCCTTGTTTTATTGTGCCACAAAAGCATGGTGATTACTCCTTCCCCTCCTTTCATCAGGGACTGATTTATGTAGTTGATGAATAGCTTTGTATGCAAGAATTTTAAATCCCAGTTATTTCTGTCTCAAATAGTTGTTATGCTTGTAATTATTTCAAAGAATAATAATTACTTTCACCCAATCTAGTTGAAGTTATAAAAAAAATAAATCAATTTTGGACCTAAAATCCATAAAACCACAACATAAAGTATTCCAAAAGAGTCAAACTTCTTAAATATTAAACATCATGGAGAACGTAATGAGGCTTAAGATTTTGTTCTTAAAATATAAAACTTAAATTTATGATACTGCTTAAAACATCACGCAATCCCCTTTTTTAGAAGTGAGAGATGGAACCATCCAAGTTAGTCTTGAAGAAATATGACCACAACAAACAGAAAGCCATAATTCTATTTGTAAAAATAGACTGTGTGCTAAGATTAATAGACTTTACTGTAATTCCTGGGGAAGCAAGCATTTATCCTAATATTTCTGCATGCAGGAACATCTCTTACTTGCTCTGACACCAGCTGTGATGGTTTTGACAATAAAGAAGAAAACTGTACCCAAACAACCCAGACCAATCCAAGACAACTCAAACTGCTTAATAACTTTCTAAGTTTCTCCACTTTATAGATACAAAATTGGATTTCTCACCTTCCTCAAACTAATAATTGATTGAGAAAAAAACAGCCCCAAGCCCGGCTCTTGTTTTTGCAACTTGACACCAAAAGTTCATATTCTTCATTATATTTTTAAAATACATTAAAGTGACAGCCCAGGCATAAAGGCAAGTGCTCAGAAAATTGGACTGCTGGAATAAAACTGGCCATGAATCTTTAAAGTCACTTGCATGTAACAAGAGGGCCAAATTTAATTTCTTTATTGCGTGTATTCCCTAAAGGGCTGCTGCTACTTTAGGCATGCTGGCTGAGCAGGTAGCTGTAGCTGTTAAGTATTTCTTTTCATTGTCCTCAGTCAACGTGTGACCTCGGGCCATATTTGCTGCACGCTGTGCACATTCTGTACTCAATACAGAATTGTTCTCCTTCTGGGATGTTCTATTATAATTAACTTCATATGAACGTTTTGCTAACATTAGCATTTATCATTATAACACCGTAGCAGTGGTTATAATCTCTCCATCTTAGTCTGATTTTGTAGATGGGAACCCAAAATGTTGTGCCCACCAGAACCTGACTTTTCAGGGACCTTGGCATTTTGCAGTCAGTGAAAGCTGCAATGCAAACACAACATGAAGCTGACAGCGCTCAGAGCTGAAAGTCCCAAGTATATTACACTGCTCTTCAAAAAAACATGTCTACAATCACTACAAGTTGATCTGAAAACAGCTTACAGAAATACGTTCAGGCTCTTCACCTTCTCCCCTACCTCACCTTACTCCTTGATTGTCCATCATAGAAGCATTGAGAAAACCCACAAAGAAGTGTTTCTGCCCTCATTTCTCATGGTAGCAAGATCCAAAGCCTGAGTGAAGAGCCACGTATGAGAAGTGCCCTCCCCTGCTCCATGTCTCCTCCAGAGTGTGCAGAGGTGTCTCCTTGGGACAGGGCAGTCCTGCCGCAGGCACAGCTCCCTGGGCAGCAGACCATGCTCCAGGAGGGTGAAGCATTAAGAGACTGTAGCAGTAGACACTGAACACAAACCCCACTGTTCTTTGTAGAGATTTAAAAACCTGGCCAAGTTTAGGAAGATCTTGAGGACAGGAGAAAAAAAAAAAAAAAAAAAAGCACAGAAGTCAACCTGTCCCATTTCAAGGCCCTAAAGTTGAATGTTAAGTTTCTGATTAAGCAAAACATTTTTTCCTAATATCATTCTGGTTTAGCCCAAGCACACAAAACTCCCCAGGAAGAACCATATTCTCGACCCAAATGGCTAGTTTCACAGAATTAAAACCTAAGGTCTTATAACAGAAGCCTTGGGGATAAGTGTTGGGGTAATTATGATTAAGGTGGCTTGTCAATGCAACCTGTAATTTAAATGACAAAACAGCAATTTCAGGGCACAGTTGCACAAAAACTTTATGCCAAAACCAGCGGCAAGTGCAGAGAGAGCAGTCCAGCCCTTTTTGCCACTGGTTACATAGGAAAATGAATTGGAAAAACACATCTGGACGAAAAACAGCCCCACGTTGCCACTGGAAGACTAGTGCTGGCACACAGAAGGAGTAAAGGGCCACACCAGGGGAGGGAGCACGGTACCTTTTTCAGCAGCAGCACAGGGGGAGCCAGATCCTGCTGATCATGAAACAACATCCAACAACTGTTACAGCTTTTAGTCATTTCAGTCCTTGCTTCTGTCCTAAACACACTCAGATTGGTATCCATTCTACTGCTTGAAGTCTTGCTTTGCCATGTTTTTCCTGCTATTCATATAGTACCCAAAGATGACCAGGAAAGATTAGAAGAAGAATAGTGTATATTTTATTTGTTTGATTTCCTTACTTTTGGAAGTTTTTCACACAGAAGCGAGGACAGTAAGTTTAAGAGACAGGAAAGACTGACTGAAGGTTTGAGAAGCACCTGAAAGTACCTGCTTTTAACAGGACTACAGCTATTTTTTTTATTTCAGCAGCCCAAAATTGGGCAGCTTTCTACTTCTAATGCCAGCCTTGGTGTCAACATTGGTATCTCCAGTTTGGACAGGTGATCTAGTCTACTTTGTCAGAGCAAAACAAATAGAGAAGCTAAAAACAGCAAAAAGGGATGTCTCCTGTCTCCCAGGCTTTTCAAGAGTTACGAATGTCAGAGGGAAGCATTCCCCCTCTGAAAGTATCTATTTTAAAATTAATATGCAGAATAACTAGTGGCTTCCTACAGCTTTAGTCATCTGATTTCCAGATAAGCTTGCTACTCAAATGGAGGAATGAACAGCAGAAAATTAAAGTATAACTGCATGGAATTGTTCTCTTCTGAGCCCCAGCTGGAGCTGTGTATTCTACTCCCCTGTGCTTGTGTGCCAGTCCCAGGCATCACAGTTTGAGGCCCTGCCAAATGAAGCTGCTTTGTAGGGCACACTGGCAGTTGGAGAAGTCCCACTCAAACCAGTGAGGAAGAAGTCAAGGTTTTACAAAAATTGCAAGCTCTTGATTTCAATTAAAAACATGCAGACCAATAGTCACTCTTCTAGATATACATGACATTTGGTTAATTAAACCACTTAATTCTTTTCTTTCCACAGCAATTAATGAAAACCATTTTCATTGATTAACCCAACAGCATCCTTGCACTGAGCAAGCAAGGCAGTATGTGTGGGAGAAAAAAAATCCACCTTTTCCATCTATGGAGAGCACTTATTCAATTTGAAGTCCTATTTGCTTTCCAGACAAAGCGCTGCTGAAAGTAACTATGACCATAATATTTTTTGTTGCTTGGCACAAGAGCTTATCAAGGCCAAGAACCTACTTCCCTTCACCACAAAGCAATGCAAGAACAGAGAACCTTCCAGACAAGTAAGTTGCAGTTTTCATTAAGAACATAACTTTTTGAAAATGTGCATTTTCAAATTTTTTAACTAGAATATAAAAGTCACGCAGCACACATTAGCCACTGAAGAAGCTGCTAATTACAATACACAAATCTCCAGTTCTGGTCTCCATCCATATTAGCACCCACTTAAGAAGACTGGTTGTTGTAGAGCAGTTTATCACTAAAATTTTCTTTGTTGTTCTACAGATGTAAGAAAATGGGCCAAATATTAACAAAAATTTAATTTGTTCTGTGCACATTTCCTGTCCAGTGACAGACCAGGTATGCAAAACCACTCATTTTGTAACTAGATATCTTCTTTTTATTACATATCTTGACACCTTCAGTCCCTTGCATTATTTGCTTATTCAAGATTTCATAATTCTTTCAGGATGACAAAACACATCAGTTCCACTAAAACTCCAAATACTCCTTTGCACTACCTTAAATCTATAAAACTGCTTGTATAGAGAAAGAACTGAAGTCAGCAACAGAAGCATGAGAGTCACTTCATTTTCCTAATGTGTTTTAAAATAGCTAACACAGTACAGGCTTTTTATATAGCTTGGCACATATGAAAAAAAAGAGTTTAAGCCTTAGGATCTGAATTTTTATTAGTCCCTTCTATTGGACCTCTGCCACAGACCACCTGTCTCTGGTCACTCTGAATCATATTTCTCCCCAAAAACAAAACAGGATGCAACAAGACAGGCTTTCACTCTCGCTGCCCAAGGACTTCAAAGAACGGTCTCTCAGGCATCATTCCTGGGCAGCAAAATCTTCCTGTGAGCCCGCTGAGCACCTTTCTGAAATTGTCAATGCCAAGGGAAGTCCCAGAACAGTGACTAAAGCACTCAGATTCACCTTACCTCTTGCTCCTCTTCCCTCCTGTGGAGGTTTGTCCTGTATGCCAGCAAAAACTACTGGTGTGAGAAATAGCACTGCTTGTTAGCTCATTAAAAGAGCACAGATTAAATACTCACTGGTTCCCTCTCACTTTTCCCAAAAATGTGTTTGTTTGGGCCTGACCTGCTTAAGCAAAAACCACTGAGGTGAACAGCAGGGATAGTCCAGTGCCCCCCAGAATGAGACAACAGCCTTGTCCATTGCCAGGGGCTCAGAAAAGGCCAGAGGCCTCAAGTGGAACTTGGTGCAGAAGGGTCATGTTCGACTGCTTCAGGAAGCTGCAACTTCTACTTAGAGTAAGTTTAAGGTGCCTATGGGGCATCTCTGTGCAGTGCAACCCTCCCTTGCAGCAGGTGATGCAACCATGCACCTGTGCCTCGGAGAAGCTGCTGCTTTCCAATTTCAGTGTGTAAAAAGGAAAGTAAGGAGTATAGCAAGGAAGACAAGCCCTTTGCACCATGCAGCTAATCGCTGTAAAGCCCCAACCAGGCAGAGGCCTATCAAAGGCAGCTTGCATGCACAAACAAGGACATTCCCTCCCCAAAACCACATAAACAATCTTCAACCTGGTAATAAAAGAACAAGAATGTTCTTTGAAAGCAAAGTATGAGTTTGCTCCAGTAGGATTTTTATGCTTTGCTAACAAGTTATTGAATGAGCCAACGAGACTCACTACATTCAATTTGAGCTTCAGATATTCAATAAAATCCTGGCAACAACTCTCCTACGTACTGAAAGAGCTACTACTCCAGCAGATATTAGTTCCAGTTGTAATTCAAAAAAGTAGCTCATTAAAATGCTGTCATGGTATGATAATAGTATTTTCAAAAACCTGTAAATCATTTAAAATGCTTATATTCTGTTGAAATTCAGAAGGATTTAACTACTACTCATATTAAGCAGAGCTGACCAAAATACTGACAGAAAAGTTATTCTGTATCCCAAATCAATTCTCTTCTCCAGCCAGCCTTAGGAGTTCATTGCTAATACTAGCTTTTTGACTGCATGAGATTTAAAAGTGAATGTAAGATAGGCACTTTTCAGAGGCACACTGGAAAACATTGCTGCTGGGTTCCTACCAACATGCACTGAAGCAAAATTCTCTGTACTCATGTATGCTGGGCTGCACAACCAGCAAACTATCCATTGCGATAAAGCTTTTGTAGTGAGTTTTTAGACTTGGAAGAGCAAGGGAAGAGAACACCAACTTTATCATTCCGTTTCAGGAAGAAAAGCTGACAAGTCCAGTGGCCTGGAGAGAAAAGGCAGTGTGAGCACTGACCCCTTGCAAACCATGAATAACTGGGACAATGGGATATTCAACCTGGACAGGGAGAGCAGATAGTTTAGAAAGCCAGTTTGCCCTATTTGGGAACCAACTGTGATTTAAGCTGCAAGTTTGACCCAAACAACTCCAATCTTGCACTATTAAGATTATACGTTAAATGTTTAGCATAATTTTTGTGTTTGAAAACAAACTTTGTTAGGCTTCAGTATCTTTCTCTCTTCTGTGGAAGATACTAGTACCAAAAAGTGTAGTTTCCAGAACTGTCTTCCAATTAATGAAGTAAGTCATTATGCATCTGGCAAAATGCACTTCATTTGAAAAGAAGTATGAAGAATAAAAGATTAAAACCACTGCATTAAGGTGGGCAGAGAGCCTGTCAGCACACTAACAAGCAGCTTACAACCCACTTAAATTTGCTCCAGGCACTCACAGCAAAGTTATAACTCCAGTCAAACATAAATAACATTATTTTCATATACTTGGGTTTCTTGCATCTAAGACATTAACCAGACATTGAAGTTGACCTGGAATTAGCGTTTCACAGGTAGACAGAAAATTAAAGCGGTTCCCATGAAGTCATCAAGCTTAAAAACTGATGACCTAATAGAGTTGGTGATGTTCACAACACAGCCCAGGTGTTGATAAATCTGACTACAGCAGAAGTAAATGAACATCACAGTAATTAGCATCACTCTGGGTCATATGCTGAGGAACAACCACTGCTCAAGCTTAGCTTAGGTGGCATTAAATAGGCGGTTTGTCATGGCATTAACTGTTAGTGCAAGTCAGAGTCTGACATAAATACTTATTTAGAGAGCACCAGCTTTTTCTATCCAGCCATGAGGCACTGGAATCCAAAAGAGGAGCCTCAGCTCATTAGACTGTGCTATAAACATATTTCCAGCAGTCTGGATACTGTACCAAAATAAACAGAGGCATTAAAAGCAGCTCTTCTGTATTTTTAAAGGCGCCCAGGAAGGAGAGTCAACCAGGCTAACACTCAATGTGTTTTTTCTAATTATACAAGGAGGTGATGTGAGAACTCCTCTGTATTAAGATGAAACAACAGATTTCATGAGCAGAGGAACAAATGCCTCCCATGGATATGCATCCTGCATCCTTGTGTAACACCAACCCCACCCCAGCAATTGCTGCTCACACTCTTTACAGCTTCTTCCTTTGTATATTGGCTTTGTATACATCCATAGCAAAGTCTCCTCCACATCGTCTTGCACCCTGAAGAAACTCTTCTTCCAGTTTCCTTCATGTTCCCCTAGCAGCCAACCAGGGAAATCATACCTGAGACCTGGCTGAAAGTATTCCAATGAAGATGGCAAACTTGGAGATCTGTCCAGCTGTAGCTATTGAGTTCACATGAAAGCTATTCCCTCAACAGGGTAATAATTCATGGTTTCTTCCCCATGCTCGGGCACTAGATTTCTTTTATCATCTTAAATGTTTCAGTGCCCTTATTGAACTCGATAGAAATAGGCAATGGATTTAGAAGTTCAGAATGGAAGGAACAGACAAACGAACACAACAAAGTCTCATTTCATTTCAGGCTAGAAACAGTAAAAGTGTTCAAAAAAATCCAAAATGCCATTAACAGACTTCCTCTAGTTTCCTGAATGATATAATGTTGGTGAAGAAACAGGTAGTTTCAGCAGGTATCGATGTACACAAGATAAATCTGGCTATAGGCACAAGTCAGGTTTAAAAATGTACTAGTGAGTGAAGGTAAACCCTGCGGTGCTTAAGAGAAATAGGTAATATCTACTTACCTCTGCATGCCTTCAGCACTGAAAAACAGCTGAATAATTGTCACTATACAGATGTTCAGAAGAACAAGCATGGCAACTCTTTCTCTGTCCAATGCTTGGTCTTTCTTGATATTAGTGAGCTCATCACAAGCAAGGATCAGCTGTTCACAGTGAATGTTCAGCCCATGCCTACATGCAACACTATAGGTTTTACAGCCAAGTTTCTCTACTGATACCTAACCCTGCCCAGGGCACTCAGATCAGATGGTTCTGGGTAGTCCCACCAGATCTCTCGGCATCAGGCAAAAACAGTGCCAAGAAGACATGCTCACATATCCGTACAAGGAACACAGGAGCCATATACAACTACATTACAAGGAAGATTAACCAAAGGGGAAACAGTTAAAATAAATATTACTATTTGGCACTATTAAAATAAGGGTGCCAAGGGAAAAAAAAAAAAAAAAAAAGGAAAAAATAAGGGGGAAAAAAAAGGCTAGCAGACCAGTGCAAGTACGAGAAGACGGACACATGCCACCTCCATTCTGGCAGGGCGAAACACCTTGTCATACCTACCAGGTTTAGCGTGTAACAGTGTCATCTCTTGACAGGTGTAGCATGAGCAAAGGCAATTATGATGGAGTGCTTCAGGGTTGGAAAACAACTGTGAACTAGGCTGAAGCTGTAGTACGTCTGTTCAAAAACTCCATTTTTCAAAAAGATTTTCACCTAGTCACTTTTACTGACATTGACAGAAGATTATTATTCCTGCCTGTCCGTTCTGTACTCTCCTCTCCAATAATAGAGTACAGTTGCCTAAGTTACCCAAATACATCCCTGGAAAACTAGGGGGCTTCATATTTTGTCCCTCTACTACATGGATGATAGCACATGCAGTCTCCACATCTTTAAACGTTTTCTTGTCCCCAGAGGAGAGGGGTATATTCTCTGGAAAGTTTCTTCTAGAAGTCTCAGCCCTGTAACCAAAATGCAACATTCAACAGGTGTTAAAACCAAAAGAAAAGTTTTCTATGAGGGTAGCAAGAGTGGCAAGGCTTTAAAACAGCCAGCCAGAATGAATGCAGGTGACTTCGGCAGTTAAGTGACAATACTAGCAGCCTGCTCTTATGGGGTGGGTCAGTTCAGAACCCTTGCAGCAGCAGCCTTCCCACCAGCAAGCTCCTCTTCACCAGCAGCTTGCAGCCACCTGAGAACTGATGGATGTTTGTGTCTTAGGCTTGAGTGAAACTCCCAGCTTGGACTCCAACAACCCCCAGACCATGACAGAGAAACTATTAAGGAAGCTGTGGAAATGCAAGATACTTCAATCACATCTGAAGAAGCCACATTAACATGACTCTCAGAATCACAGTGGAAATTCAGAGGGATTTCATAAATCAGAGTGAGCCATCACTGTACTCTCACATTAGGTAATTTTCCTGAAGAGTGTTTGCTAAGAGCTACTAAAAATCAAGTAGTTCATGTGCAGAAAAAAAATTAACCTGCAAGTTCACGTGGAGAAAAAAAAATTCAGCTTCTTGGCTTTAAATTCATTAAGATACTGGACTTTAAGGGAATTCAGGGAAAAGAGATAAGGATTTCATAGGGAGGGGAAGGACAAAACCTCAGAATTTGTTTCAAAGACTAGAGTATTTTAAATTGCTATTAACCATAAAATGAACAAAAGTAACAGAAAAAAAAATGCCATATCTATCTGCCATGTTTCCATGATAATATGGAACAGCATCATATGCTGCAATAAAATGTTTTAGCTGATCATTTCTTGTCTTTTTGGCACTCTGCTGACACACTTTTTAAAGTGTTAATTAAAAAAGAATCAAATCAACACTACAAATTGGATAGACTTCTGCCCTACAGTCTCTTCTGACCACTAATTTGTGGAGCTGGGGCTCAGCCAACTTCCAATGAATCTGTGGAGAGTTTCCAGCAAACTGTCATTGCAGCAGGATGCAGCTCCTGATAGGGCCATCATACATGGCAAGTGAAGCGACGCTGAGCTGTCACTAAACCAGAAAGTTTTATTGTGCCTGAATCTTTCTTTAAGGCTCATCCAAAAATGGAGATTGGCAGGTTTTTTCCAGATACATTTTTATAATATAACGCACCTAAAACCTCGTAGTGTCAGCATGGAAGTGTGCTTATGGAAGTGGGCTTTTTAATTATTGTCACATTGTGGGAGAATGACAAAGAACATTGGACTAGCCATAGCTCTAGAACACAAATAGTTACAATGTTTTTTATATTTATAAGTAAAATTGGCCATGACAAGAGACCTGAACATGTTGTACTAGCCCCTTAGGGATTCTGATTTTTTTTTTTACCTTTCTTTAGTTTGAAATAAATAATTTTACATTTCGAATACATGACTGCATTTTAAGTGCACATAGAGCAGCAGCCATCCTGTGTTCATTTACTGATTACATTTTTAGGAGAGTAGTTCCAAGATCTAGTTAAAAAAGCACTGAAATAAAGCTAATCTGCATTCAGAATGCTAATAATAATTTGGAAATTCAGTGTGGACCTATTGACTTTTGACAAGTTTCTGCTTTCTGAACATAGAGCCAGACAAGGCTGCTACAGTACAGAGCAGAAGTCAGGAGTGAGTCAGTTCAGGCTTCCATTGATGTACCTTCCCTCCAACAGCCTTCAAAGTATCACAGGTAAAGTCAAGGAAGTGACAATCAAGTGTTTTTGTATTCTTGAAGAAAATACAAAATCCCTTCTGTGTCACTGCCATGGGAAATGACAACATCCCTCACCACTCTGCAACTCCTTCCTTAGACAAATTTCCTTTGTCTAAACATGAAGATGAGGGGAAAATGAAAGAAATTCCTGCCTAATCCAAGATTAATTCACAATAGCAGTATCTTATCCCCTCCTGTCTTTCCATCCTGTCCCTGACCAATTAAATGAGAGCAGACTGGTAACTTTGTCTGAAGTCCCTTTTAAAAAAAGATAATTTAATTTGGATCACTGTTTTCTGAACTCAAAAAAAAAAAAAAAAGAGAGAGCAAACAAGACCCTTTTAGGACTGTCACCCTATGGAAGAAGCAGATTTGAGAGAACTGATTTCAGAAAGTGGGCTCAGTATATCTTGAATATTAGAAAGTCCAACTTGAAAACTGAAGAATGAAGAGAAGCATCTGAAGACTAGAAGCCATGGGAAGAGCTGATGGGAGTGTGTTCAGATACCTGTTGATGGCACTGAGAGTGCACAGGTATATAGCAATGTTACATGGTATTTTCCATCCTAAAAATCACTTTGTCAAATGAACTGTTAGTCTTTCTGCTAGCTCTGGTCTTCAAGCAAAGTATCTGTCCCACTTTAAGGCTTTAACCAAAATGATTCAGTCATTTCCAAGAGGAAGTTGAAGAATGTTATTATTTCTGTCGAAAAGCTCATCACTTCTAGCTTATGGAGCAGAATCTTGTCCTTGGGCAGCAGACAGTTCTCTTCCAGAAGTATATGGACCAGGTCATGCAGTATGATAGAGGCAGCTGAAGTAACAGAATCAGCCAGGAGGAACAAATGCTCTCCAAGGGATTTAAACCAAGCATGTGGTCACTTGAATACCTAGGAATAATCATTTTGCAGTGAGATATTAATTGACACATCAGGAGATGGGAATTAGGTCCTAGCTTTAGATGGTCTGCATCCCATCTATGTAATTCCTATGCAGCTTCGTCAAGTTATTTAAGCAGAAGAAAGAGTGAGATAGGAATGAAGGGGAGAAGTCTGAATTAGATTTAGATTAATTAACTATCTCAATGTAAGTGTAAACTTTTTTTATTACAAAATAAACCAAAACCCAACAACAACAAAACCACAGTACATTATTTCTTGCTCCAAAGAAAGGTGTTCCAAAAAAAGAGGCCAAACTGGGACTAAAAGACAGAATATATATTAAAACCTTAAGTTTTCTAACTGCAGAGTTGGCAGGCCTTGCATGCCCAGGGGACTCAATTGCTCATCAGACATGCAGGCATCCACCCACCCTGCATGCATAGTATGCACATATCACAACATGCAATGGCAGAAGCAGCCCAACAGAAACCTATCTCCAGTGGAACCAACTAGAAAACTGGCAAGAAAAGACACTTTTGTAAAGCCAAGGGGATACTGCACTCAAAATAGCTTTTCCAAAGCAGTTGAAGCCATGAAAATAAATAACGTCACTCTGAAAGATGCAAACAAAAGCATAAAGCACATTAATCACAAAAAAGTAGGATTCAATGCATCACCTCACCAAACAGAGCTCTCCCATGTTCAGAGAGGATAACGTAACTGGCAAACTGACAGACATCTTCCCTGTTGAGCAGACCCAACTCTGCTTAGTTTTCTTGATCAAGTAAATTCCCAGACTAAGAATACAGAAGTTCTTAGTGGGGAAGAAGACAGAAATGTTGGGCAGCCTCTTTGGAGAGAATACCAAATGTGTGTGAGCCACAGTAAAGACAGTGACGCACTGAGAGCACTTCCCGTTCCATACAGAAAATTGTTGCATCAACCCATAAAAGTCACCCCAGCTCCACAGATGGGGTTTGATTTTGAACTGCACCTCAGAACCCTGAATGCCTTTACTCTGGCATTTCAGAAGGTAAACAAGCAGTGGGTCACCATGTGTGTGAGTTGGGCTAAAAGCCTTATCCACCTGAACAGACTGATCTGGAGATCACCTATCAAGAGACAGACAGGACAGCAAAAACAAATCCAGCATAGAAGCCATATGAGGAAGACCCAGAGTGACTGTAAAGACCACTCAGAAGTTACACAAGAAGTGAGGCATGTCTCGTGTAAAGAGGTTAGTACTTAGTCCAGACCCATGTCTCTCCTTGAGACGGAGACTGGCTGTAAGTAGTTACTTATGATACTTTAAGACTCCTGTACTTCTCCATTTCCTTCTGCTGTCAAGTGCCTCTGAAAGGGTAAACCACGCACTCAGGTGATGCTAAAAGCCAGGGGTCATGGCATCGGCCTGCTATAGCAGCCAGGCAGTGTGGGGTCAGTGCAAGTCCTGGGGCCAGATACTACAAAGGATAGTCTGGAGAAAATGACAGGTGAAAAAAAATGTAAGTCTGGCAACCACCTTCTTCAGGAGCACTCTAGGGCCCCAAATTCACAAACATCCACTAAGGAAAGAATTAAAAAAACCCCACCTATATAGTAAATGAAAAGACAATAGCTGGCTCAGAAGTGCATTTCTATTTTATCAGATATGAATTATATATCAAACACAGCAGGCTAAAGAAGGAATCATTAATTTTTCAGTTCTTGAACCACAGATACCATGTTTAGCTCTATCACACTAGTCTTTGTAATACAATGCAAGAAAAATTATCTGGCAAAAGGAATTAGCTATTGTGGAATGACATACAAATGAAAGTTTAAAGACTACAATGTTACCATAAAACTTTCAAAGACAGACAATGAAGCTTTAGTACCTATCTCCACATTCATGCATCCATGCAGATTTAAGTGTTAAAGAAACAAAACAGTCCTCCATGACATTCTCTGCATTTGAGGATGGCCCAAACTGACATTAGATGGAGAAGAAACTCTAGAATAAATCATATCTTCAGAAGGTCTCTCTCAAAGAATGATCTTAATTGAGTCTTGGGCTCACAGGACATTAGCTTGGCATTGGCACATGTGTGAAACTTCCTAAACACCAATCCTCCAGTTGTACCATGCTGCTCTGCCTCAGTTTCCCTCTGAGGAACAGGGATCATAGCACTGATAACTTAATTCACAAGTTATGCTGCTGGAGACCAGAAGGGACAGAAACTTCAGCACAGGGCATGGCATAGTCTTGCCCCAGCTAACTACCAGTATAAGAAACAGCTACCGATAAAATCTTGCACTTAACGCAGAAGATGGATTAAACAACTTGCAAAAAGCTTTCTGTACTCTCTCTGTCAGGATTAAGACTTGAGCCCAGGCACTAGAGAGACCTAATGACAGTCCTAATTACAAAATCATTTTAAGCATATAAACATACATACATAAACACACCTGAGTATTTTCCCAGGTCTGTGTCTTCATGGCCTTGCTCTGAGTAATGGTGTCTCCTGAGCAACTCCCAAACGGGAATCACACCTAGTCCCACAGAAGTCAGGAAGGCTTATGACCACACTCAAAGCTTCCTATCAGAAAGGGCCCTAATGTGAAACAAGAGATCACTATGCTAGGTTCTGTCTAGTCTTCTTCAGCTCAAGCATTAGAGAAGAAAGGCAGATCTTTCTCAGCCTGTTGAAAACACTTATTACTGGCACCAGGGCCAAATTCAATGCCATGCGTAAGACCTTATATCTTACTATCATTGCAATCTACCTCTCAAATGCCATCTTCTGAAAATACACAAAGATGACATGATCAGAACCATCCCATTTTAAGGAACCAACCCTTGCACTGTTACAAACAAAACTATGTCCACCTGTCCTCCTCCACTATCCCCTGGCTTCTTGAGAGCATTGCTCATATGGACAAGCTTTTACTTAAAAATTTAACTTTCAAAATGGATATATTAGGTAAGATGAGAGGAGCTGAGGTGGTCCTTGCAGTTTATTTTCTGACATATTTCTGCATCTGGACATGGACTAGCAGTTTTGTTCCACAGTTTAAAGAAAAAAATATATCACATTGATTTAATGACTACACCCAGCAAGCCCTGTTATTTTAATCTTGCACCGTCTTTGCACTTTGAAATTTCTGTGGCAAATACTAATCCCCTTTGCTGCTGCAGATACTTCAACTTACATACATGAACTAGAAGTTACCTCATCAGACTCAGAGGTTTCATATCTCCTTCTATTTGACTCGTACTGTGTGTCAGGAAGCAGCCATTTTATGTACCTCTTCCTACAGAATTATCAAAAATTGGTCATCTGAAAAAAAATTCCAGTGCCTATAGATGCTGTTTTGCCACAACGACTTGTTAGCCATTTACACAAAGCTGGTAAATGCACTTGTGCACTGAGAAACTTAAAAGCTACAGACAGAGGCTGTCACTTTGTACAACGTTATTTTCAAATGCACGCAGGATGAAATCTCTCTTTAGAGCTGCATTACTACACAAGCTTGTACTTGGTTCTTTAAAGAGTAATTAGCACACAGTGTAAACACAGTTAAAGAACGTGATGAGAAGTAATGGCCCTGTGAATTAGGATACTAAATGATAACTATTATACAATTGATACATAACTGTAACAGGGTGAGCACACAGGTCCTGCTCACTGTTATGGCTCCACCTGTAGCAGTTTTCAATAGCTTCTGCACACTTCTCAGTTTTAAGCATTTAATCTGGTTCCAGGCCAGCTGTAGAAGTTATGACTGCAGGCAGACAAGAAACAGAATTGATTTGGAGTTATGGACCAGAATTAACATTTCTCATCCAGTAAATTTGTGAGAATGGGGAATTCCAGCTGTCACCTAGATAGCAGTTAAGAAAGGAGATGAGATTCTTTAACCAGAAATGAACATATACAGGAAAGAATTCATGCCTTTGGGGTTTTGCTAATAGTTTTTAACCAAAAAAATTATTTATGCCATGTAATACCCAAAGAAAATGAGTCCTGCCAGGTCAAATCCCAACTCCATCCTAGCAACCTTTGTGAGCTACGGATGTAAAGTACAATGACAGCTAATGTCTGTACAACCGCTAAAAATGAACCTAGATTAACCAACTTGAACCACAAACATCAATCTACATTGAAGGAGCAACCTGTTCGAAAAGTAATTTGCTTCCATGTGGCCAGGTGATAAGGCAAGGGTTGCAGCAACATCTTCAAACAGAAAAGACAGATGTAAGACTTATGTACCATACGAGGGAGAGAAGAAAAAAAGAGCAAAGAAAAGAGAACCTAGAGTTACTGGTCAAAGTCACAGGTTTGACCACATCATGATGATTACACAGACATCCCCAAGTCCTTATTCCACTGTTGTGCCTTGGGACGTTGGAGGAGAAGCCAAATTAATAGTGTGGTTCCAGGGGGAAGTGTCTGGGCAACAGTTCCTGAGCCCAATGCTGGACACAAACCCCATGGTGGGAGAGCTTGCCCACCTACACAGCTAATGGCTCCTGCTGCTTGGTGCCAAGAAACCACGTAATAAATGCTGGGAGGTGGTTCCACAAGTTGCTGACAGCAGACAAGGGTTAACCACTGGTGCTCAGCGTTATTAGATCATAACACATCTGGAGAGTCTTACTGCTAGGGCAAACATTAATCTTCAGAGAAAGCTAAACATGCAAAATGAGATCTCACTCATGAGAAAAAAATTGAAAGGGAGGTTATACACAATGAAAATAATCCCAAATAGCTTTTGAAATTGAACTGGCTGAAAAGGGGAAGTGTTTTTCCATAAGAAAATACCCACCTCTCCCAGCCAACTGGGATCAGAGTAGGCAGAAAAGTTTTAAGTTGAACCTCCCAATTTTGAAGCATTTCTGTGATTGACCCGAGCTTAAATTAAAATGATGCTTGTTTATAGAAATGTCCAAGCTTTCCTTATTCCCAGCACTGTACTTAAATTGTGTTGAAATAGATATTACATTGGATTATTTCCCTGAAGACATGAAAGAGAGCTAATGTAAACATCAATTTAGTTTTAAGAATCCTGGGAGAGTAAAGCTTTGTCTGACTTTATTTATGAAAGCCCTTATATATTTAAGCAGTTTCAAGTTTGCTTTGTTAGGCTTCAACTTAAAAAGTAATTTGTTCATTTAAGAATATTCTGTGATTAGTTTAGTCTGAGTGCATACAGGGGTTTTCTGGAGAGTAGTCATTTCAAAGTGGCACATACAAACCTTACTTCCATGGGAATTGCTGAGTAATCAGCCTCTACAGACGTCTCCCTTCATCAAAAAATTATGACATCATTTTATAAGTGGTTTGACAGCAATCTGGATTACATGTATTCCCATCTCCACATTGCCTGCTTTGCTCCATAGTGCTTGTTGTCCTCTTACACAAAGGGCAGCATTTCCTAATTATGTGACTTCACACAATATTAAAGTACATAACGAAACGGTGCACACGAACCCCAGAAACAGCTGCTTTGGCATTTAGATCTAAAATTCAAGAGGTCTTTTTTCTGCGCCTGGCTCCGCTGTCCTTTGTTCCTGGATGATCTCAACACATAGTGGTGGAGCACAGATATTTCATAAGGATTCTGCATTTGAAGTCCACAACTTGTGTTTACACTTTCACGAAACAGAAAACCATGGTAACCACTGCGATATCCAAGTATGGGTTACTGTACAGTTTATTCCATAATACCCATCCTGAGAAAAACAGAGTCAAGTACCCACTAATGGCTGCATAATAGGTTTAGAGCTCAGAATTTTAGGCACTTTGGGCAGCTTTGAAGCAAGTCTAGCTAAATCGCATTAGTAATTGCAGAAGAACAATCAGGGACTAATTAAATCCTCTTTCTGGATACAGATTACTGGCTGAAGATTTATGTACTATACATTATGTTGTGGTGTACTCATTTGAATTAATTACTGCAATCACCAAGAAAGGATCCCCAAAACCACCTCACCTGCAGTAAAATCAGATCTAGGCTGACTACGGTTTTCCAATCCATGGTACTCTTTGCAAAAGAAGAATACAGAATTTCCATTAAAAACAGCAACATTACTGTTTCCACTCCTGTGCCTCCTCCTTTCAATTTCATCAGCAGCTCCCACTGACAAATGATCAACTAATAGTAGCTCTGTAACAGTGCAGCCAATTGAACATTACTCTTGTATTAGTGATAAAAAAAGTCTTGTATCTACTAGCTCAAAGGACAGTCAATCAGCATTCCACCTCTGCATGGGTTACACAAGTGTAGCACTGACTGAGCCTTTGAGACACTTCTCCCCACTCCAGTACACCTCTATCTCATACTCTAAATTGGCTCATACCACCTTATTAGCGTATTCCAGACATTTTCCAACGCAACCTAAACAAAACTCATGGTTTCCCTTCGTAGATCTTGAAAAGTTTCCTTGTAGCTTAAGTAAGGTAAGAACAGAAAACCTGTTCCAGGTCATCTTTCACAGATCCCACATAGATCTTCATGCCATAGGGTCCCACAGCTGATTTCAGGTAAGAAGGGCCTAGTAACAGAATAAGTTGTTCACACAAAAACTATTACATGTATAATTAGCAACTGTCCCAGATAATGAACCTCAAAAATCAGATCTCCAAGGTCACCACAAGTATCTGCCTCTCAATTTAAGTTTTGTATTTTGAACAGTAGCATTTCTTAGTTTACTAACAAACCAAGAGAGTTCTTGGGACATTTGAACAATTTGGTAGATTGCTTCTATTTATAAAAGGATACACGTGTGACATACTTGGACCGACATGGACAGTATTTAAATTAGCATCTTGAAAAGAACTTCAACAAAAATAGAAAAAAATCACTTTTATATTCATGTGCAAAGGCTGCGAGGCCCACCCTGATCTAACTGAGACGCTCTCCCATTCCTATTTCCATACATTCTTAATCTCTGCTCATTAGGAAAAATAGAAAGGAGGTTGCTACTGGCATAAATCACACCCTGACCACAGCTGTGGATGGCCTGTGTGCAGGAGTAACTTTCATTGCATTACCTCTCCTGCCTTCAAAACCAGATCCGCAGTGAGCACTGAAAGGCCACTGTGATGGCTGCATGCAGATAGCTGTGCACCCCATGGCTGAAGATGTCTATTTACTACCATCAACGAAGATGGTTCTCCTTTGCCCTTGCCCAAACTACAGGTAGAAAAAAAAAATATTCCTGTTGATAACTTTTTTTCTTCTAAAGGAATGAATTTTAATAGCTTTCAGAAGCATGTTGTATTGCCAACTTTGCTGGTCCCCTTGGAAACAAAGATGATAGAATCAACTAGTTAAAAGCAGTAAAACTGAGCTCTCTTCCAGCATTAAAAAAAACCCCAAACACCACCACAACGAAAAACTTTTCACATTTCAGTTAAATGGATTTTCCTGTGGAGATTGCCTGTCTATTTATCTTGCATGACAAGTTTGTCTAGATTCTCTTTACAAAAATTATATACCAAGATGAAATTGCCACAGCTTAAAAGGACATTTCTTTGTCATAACAAGAATAAATATTTTTCTGAAGCTGACAGACATGACAACTGAGATGACTCAGGTCAATCTGGCAAGCCTTACCTTTTCTGGATCACAAGTAGAGTGGACAGGGAAAACCTGCCATTAAAGATGCATTTAAGATGGAAAATGTTAAGATATCTCAGGAGGCTAGACTGTGCTAATTGAAATCAGTGTTTGTTTATGATACAATTGAACTGATAGACACATGTTTGCACACTTTTTGCTCTATACAGTGTCATCAGCACAGCTGTCAATTAATGTATACTTTGTGAAGCTGCTCCCTACCAGTTTCAGCAATTTCTGGATCTGGCATGTGGGAAGAAAAAAACAATTAAAAAAAAAAAACAGAACTGTTAATACTCCAAGTAGAGAAGTATGGTTTGGAAAGAAAATTCAAGAGGGGGCATTTGTTCTCTTTCACAATTAGCATTATCAATATTAGCAATACCAGCCCCTGGAATGGCTAGAAAAAGACGGAATGTGAGTTCTGTGTTGCAAAGGTTTCAGAATGACCAGGATATCTGTATGACTGTTCAGTTAGTATGAAGGAGAAGTGGATAAGCTGAGTGACAAGGCTTCCACGTGCTTTCATACACACCACAGTAAACCTTGACCTTCTGACATCATATGTCACAAGCAACTTCCACCAGAGCTACACCCAAATCCACAAGGAGCCTTCAGCAACTTATTAGGCAGAGGCCAAACTGTAAGAGGGATGTAAGATCACACACCAAGGCAGAATCCACGCTGTCTAGCAATATATGAACATTAAACCATCTGAGATATGATTTTATATTTATTTCACACAGTTCTACCAGCCTCTAGGCACCTGCGTTACAGATGAAGCTCTGTAACATCTGCAGTACATATTTCAAATCATGTTGTATCATTTATTCTAACAGAAATCAGAACACTCAACTGGCAGAAGTGAACATCTGGAACTGGAGCTCACTGAAGTCCTTAAAATAGTTTAGGTAAGAAAACATCTTTGGACACAAATCAAAATTCACTAAAGCAAAGATGATCTTCTATTAGCTTGACCTTTACTAGTGACTAAACAAACCCAAGTCAAAAAAGCAGATGATACTTTCCCCTTTTTTTGATCTATGAACATATGAGTCATGGGAGGATGAGATCTAATAGACAGTTCAAGAATTTTAGGTACACATACAATTATATTTCCATTAACTACCACCCAGAATGGTTACTATAGTGTTGAACTTTAAAATGCTATTACATATTTATTTTAAGGCTATTCCAGTGCAGGATCAGATAAGTGCTGGAGCAAGGGGAGGGAAGGGTGAGAAGTGCTTATGATTTAAGAAGTGTATTTCTTATAATGTAAATGTATCTGAATTAATTTACAGCTAACCTGTATGCTTATGCCACTGCAGAAATGCTGACTCTTTCTAGTTCATGAAATACAGTAACACAATGTACGAATGTGGGGGGAATACCAAAAAGTTTTTTAAATATTCATGACTGAAGCTGAGCTTTCCTTCTTGATAATTTAAATCCAGCAACCCCACTACTGACTACCATTCTTCCTCCTTCTAACATCTGAATACCCTGCAAGGGTGTAGTCTATTTAGCTATTTTCTTTCCATCCCTACTTCAGTAGACTTCAACTTCAGTTGCTCTTCTACACCAATTTATCACCCCTCAGCTGTTTCCTGAAGGTTACTGATATTAAATCCCCGTGTCACAGACTGCATTAGAGTGCCAACGGCACGTCTGTGGTGTATTCCTATGATTACCTCCCATTATGACTTCTAAGAACAAAGTTGAAGTCTCATTTTCAGAAGACTGAATGAGTTTTCATGTTACTTGTGCTTTCACTTCACCCAGAAAATTACCCATTTTATTATCCCATTTAAAGGAATAATATACAGTAGTGTTACTACCATTATATCAATGCAGCAGTGGCACCTGGACCTTTGTCATGAATTACGTGTTTCTGCTGTACTTCAAAGATGCTCAAGTGACTCCATGCTGCAGAAAATAGTCTGAAAATGGATATTTATCAGAAATTTCTAGTCTGCAATATTCACTAAGAGAATGAAGAGCTTTTTTTCCCCTTAGTGAACCGAACCACAGTTTTTACTTAAAGCCTTATCCTTTTAGCTTGCTGCATAATCCATAGATAGAGGCATTGCAGCTGCTAAACTAACTCAGAGGTTCTTGGCACTAAAATCTACAGTAGATAGCACAATTTAAATAAGTGAAGAGAACTACTAGCTCCAGAATAATCATTGAAACATTTAGGTTTGAAAAGACCTTTAAGATCGAGTCCTACTGTAATAGTTCACTGGGTGACATTATGCTTTACAGCATTACACTTACTGACAATTAAGCTGCATTCTCTACTAAGAGTGAAGTTATACAACCTAAAATAAGGTAGGGAGTTCTCAAAATTCAGGTTCTTTGAATGAACACACTAAGGTTTACACCATAGCAGGTAGCAGACCAAGGCATAAGAACCCAGACTTCACTGAAATAGGTTAAATCATTCTAACAGAGTCTTATGAGACATATGAAGAAAAAAGGTTTTGGTAGGAATAAGTTCAAGTCTGCTACAAATGAATCACTCTGGACTCTTGGAATGTTATGCCATTTGATTTGTTCATATAAGTGAATTAACCTAAACATTATATATAACATTATTGATACATTCCTTCATAATGCTTTGAGTTAATGCTTATTTACTCTCCTACTGTGACAAATTAAACCACCTACTCACACGCTTGTATTTATTATTAAAGGAGCACACACAGAAAGCTAAAAGCCTACGATAACACAACTGCAATATTTAGTCGCCTTTCCAGCCAATAAGCTTGATAGCTAAATGGTTTAGTTCTCCCTCATAAAACCAGAAGAAATATAACAGTGATACAGTGAATTCTAAATAGTTAGCTGAAGAAAAGAATTAAGGAGAATAATGGAATTTTCCCAAATTAAAGCATAAGGCTACCACTGATCAACACCAGCATGAACTAATAGCAGATACTGTGTACTTCATTCTTTATGTGCTGCTGTTTAGCAGAAGTGTTTGGACATAAGCTAAAAATAAAGACTATGTTGCTAAAACGCTACTCCTGGCCTTCAAGTTCAAAGAGCTTTTCATTTAGCAGAAGACACTTATAATGTGGCTCGAGCCCACAAACACGTCTGGGAGAAAGCCAAGTCACAGCATCTGGTTTTCAAACATGTCACTCAAAAGTTTGCCGTGACTTGAAAGGGTTATTAAGTGGTTAAAAAAGCTATTATTGAAATTTTCCATATATATTAACCTCCACTATTCAGTTCCACTGCACTGAAGTGGCTCAAGTCCCTGATAACCCACTGAGCTGCACCCAAAATTTGATATCTGAGTCCCATCCATCATCAGTTTCATGTCTTTATGCAGAGGTTTGTTCATGAATACAAAAATAAGAACTTAATAAATACACACGTAAATCTTCATCTGATAAAGTTCTCGTGCTATGACAAGCAAGCGTGGATTGTATCAGTAACACTGCTCAGAGCTGGTTTAGGCCAGTGCCTCAACTGCTGAGTATCAGAGATCTACCTAATATCAAAAGAGTTGTGCAAATCAATGCCCCTGAAAACTCATGTTTGTCTCAGCCTTTAATAACATATCACAACAAAAAGATCTTCAGAGCACAAACACTGCCTGTGGAAAAAAGATTAAAAACCAGATGCTCAGGAAAGTGGAAAAACAACCCACCACCACACAAAAGGACATTAATCCCATGTATGCTACTTGCTTTGATTCTAAGACAAAGATAGATTTTACTAAAATTGCTCAGGATAAAAACCAACAGCAATTCCATACAAATTTATCTGAGTATTTTTGAATGGACAGGGCTTCAGATACTGCCTGACAACAGTTGCTCAATTATGTGTTACTTTTATT
Source organism: Brachypteracias leptosomus (assembly GCA_013401335.1). Classification (NCBI taxonomy): domain Eukaryota; kingdom Metazoa; phylum Chordata; class Aves; order Coraciiformes; family Brachypteraciidae; genus Brachypteracias; species Brachypteracias leptosomus. The sequence continues at coordinate 73,652 of VYZX01021055.1, read as the reverse complement.
ACACACAAGACTTGGCAGCAGCAGAGAACGTATGTCTGGGACAGTCCTCAAAAAATTTGCTAACACTTCAAGATGCACAGGCCAAGTTACAATATGGAGAGATTCTAAAAATACTTCATTTTGCCTGTAATTATTCACCGATAACAGAGGGAGCAGAATTAAGTTTGAGATTCCATAGTAGACTAAAGCCAATTGCTTCTTCTGTACAGTAACAGATCATAAAACGAACATCTCAGTTAATGTCTTGCTGCCAAAAGGATGTTTCAACAACAACTGTGTTACCAGGAAAGTCTTACATCACTAAGCAATTTGAAGCTCTACATTGGAAGTATCATATGAATACAAACATAGAACTTCCAAAACAACCTTAGTGTACATCCCTTTCTGAAGATGCAAGAAAGATAAATGCTGACATTAAGACCCATTTTTTTGATTATGAAACCATTAAAAAAAAAAAAATTCACAACACCAGTGACAACCAAGTTGATCACAGAAGCCAACTTCTGTTTGCCTGCGAGCACCAAACTATAATTAGATGCTCAAATGATGAATGATAGGCTTATACTTGTACCAGTTCTTGAGGCTTGTACCAGTTCTTGAAACAGTCTAACATCCTGGAAGGAATTACTAGTACTTCATATCAAATGCATTAAAAACAAGCAATGAGAAATCAAGTCACATTAGGTTAAGAGCATAACTCAGTGTCAAAAGCTGTTCTGATTTAAGAAACTGTTAGACAAAACAACATTTGCATTTTATTCTGAAATCCTAAATTAAGATTACCATACCAATAACGAGCATTTTGAAACATTGAGAATCATATCACAGCCAAACCAAGACGGATGAAGACACAGACACACACTTCCACTGTTACTCAGCCTTCTGCTTCCAGCAGCTTCACTGAGCTCAGTTAAAAATTAGCAATGGCGAAACAAGGAAAACAGTTTCAAAATAAGTGAAACAATAAATCTCAATAAACAATAGCAATCTTTTCATCTTCCCAAAAAGCAGCTTAGACAAAAAGCTCATTTCTGAGCAGTTTTGTAGCATCTCTCTCGAAATACCAACACCACCTCTGCAGGGAAGCTGCCGTTACCCCGGCATACGGAGGGTGAGCGATCCACAGAACTCAAGTTTATATAAAGGGAGAGGGAACAGAAAGCTATAGCTCTACACCGCTCACATATTAATAACTACAGGAGATCTGCAAGCCCACAGCCAGAGCTCCATTTGCGATTTAAGAGAAAGGGCAATGAGAGAAGAGGAAACAGGGAGGGGGAAAAAAAGTTTCCCCCTCCCTCCCTCAAGCAAACTTAAATTTGTTCATTAGATCCTCAGGCTTTTAGGACCAGTTACATAAAATACGTAGAATCCATCATGCTTAGAAGAGGATTCCTTCCACTTCAGAAGGCTCTGCCGGGTAAACCCCGGCACACAGGAGAGGCTGACGGCAGAGGCCAGCTCTGCCTCCTGAAGCAGGAGACTTTGTCCAGCTGCAGCGGGGCCGGACTCGGCTGTCGGCGGCCGCGGCGCTGGATGGATCCCGCTCCCGTCCCCCGGCACCGCCTGCACCGAGCGGGGCGAGGGGGCTGCGGTCCGCGGGCATCTCTGCTGCACAGCCGGCAGCTGCGGGAGCCGAGTAGGGCTTATGTGCCATGAAATGGTGGATCCGACTGTCAGACACATTATAGGATACGGGGAGATAATAAGGCTCTGCAAACCAAAGCCGGGAAGGGATAGCAGGAGGCAGGCGGGGAGCGGGACCGGCAGCGGCGGGGCCTGGAAAAGCTGTCAAGCCCGGCCGTCTCCCTCCGCCCGGCCGGGCAGCCCCAGCCCGGGCCCCCCTCCGCCAGAGCCGTACTTACGTGAAAACAAAAAATAAAGTAGTCGAACCCACTAATAAGGCAGCTGCTGTGGAGACAGGGATGTATTTAGTAGGTTTAAACCTCTTTCCAGTGCTGCTGGGCATCCTGTAGCTTACACATCACTATGTAAATCCGACCCGAGAGGAGGGAGCCGGGAGGATGCGGGGACCCTCCGGCGCGGGGAGAGCGGGACCCGGGCGGCGGGGAGGGACGGGCGAGGGACGGGGGAGCAGCTGACCTCCAGCACAGGAAATCCCACCCACACCGCCCGGCCCACTCGGCTGATGTCAACCAGCCCCTTAAGGTAGCGCTGCGGGGAGACGGGGGCGCGCAGCCGGCGCGGCACCGCGGGCGGCACGGCCGGGCAGGGGCAGCGGGAGTTGCTCACGGCTCGTCCCCTCCGCCGCAGCAGCCCCGGAGCTCAGCCTCTCCCTCTTCGGAGAGAAAAAAAGGCAATTTATGGAGCTCTGCAAGGCTCTTTGCGGGACATTAGAGCTGTTTTAACAGGTTGCTCTGCAACAGTGCTCCAGAGCTCGGCGGCAAAGCCCGTGGGTGCTGCGAACTGGGGAAGGGCCTGCGGCAGAGAGAGGGACCTTGGGGGCAGGCTGCGGCAGATCGGGGCCTGCGGCTCCCTCCGAGCCAGGCGGGCTGGGCACGAATCGGGCACTGCTGGCTCAGGGAGGAAACCCTACATTTTGTTCTGCTACACCCATTCACAGTATTGAGAGAACTGCTGCACTCGGCCAAATTTAACTAATTCTAAGATGAATAACTGAGTGCAAACAGCCTAAATTACACGCTGTTCTTTTTAAGTCTATCCATTAGCATCAGGAGGCAGAAATAAGAGGTAGTTTAAGGTAACATCAGAAAGTTCACCAAATCGGCTGTGTGAATAGCTCCTCTGTTCACATCCAGGGGACACCACCCAGAAGCTCTTCTTAGAAGCAAACCCTCAGATGGGAGGAAGGGTTCAAGGCCACCTGGAAGGTTAGAAATCAAGACCAGGAGCTGCAGCTTTTCCCTCCTGCTTTCTTCCTCAGCTAATCCCCCATTTGCAGCTGCCAACACACAGATAAAGTAACTACTGCATATGGCACAAAAGCCATTCACAGCTTCTGTTAGGTGTTCTTAAAAGCAAGCTTGCCATAGAAGGTACATATACTTTCTCAGACCAGAACTGGAATCATTTCCTATTTTAGGAGAGTAGATGAGCTCCACGGTCCTACAGGGATTAAGAACAGAACAGGTAAAACCCATCAAAAAAGCAAGTTAAGGGTCCTCAACTTTACAGTCTGCAAAAAAATTTGTAGGCTTCAGCTTTAATGTAAGCAAATACAGCAAGTTTCAGCCTGAAGGCATATGGTTGTGTGAAATCTCAGCTTTTGCTAACAACTGGACAGTCCCCCCAGACTCCCTGGTATTCTCTAGGCCTCTAAGAGCAACTTTGAAAACACCCAAGTTTTATCCAAAAGGGACCAAAGCCAGAAGGCAACTTAAAATGAACTCCAGACTTAGGTTTTTGAGGAAAGGGAAGGACAGAACATCTATTTAAGTTATTTTTTAATGCTTGGGGGATACCAAATGTTTTCTATGCTTCACCACTCCCTGTCATACCAGCTTATTGAAATAAATTCTTAAAATCCTTGTGACTAATCAAAAGGTCAACAACTTCACACAGAACCAAACCCTGCATACTAATCTGGAAGCCTTCAAGCGATCTACACTAGCATATTAAATTGGATCAAAAGTGTACTTTGGAAGCAAATCTCTCAATCGCTATCACTTACAAACACTTGATGAGCATTGCTGAGTGGTCTCAAAGTAGGTAGCTGGATTCCTTCTCAACAGACTAAGCCAGAAGAAAATTTCAAGAGCACCTCTAATATACTTGGGTCATGAGCTGGCATAGAACCACTGACGTGACATAAGCAGAGAATTTATCATCCTCACTCAAGCAATATTCTTGGTGTAGAATTCCAGTTGCAAACTATTGTGATTGTTTTTCCACTGCTACTTCTATTTTAAACTGGAAAATGTTATCATAAGAAGCATTAGAGACTGTTTATGAAGTCTGCTTAGTATCCTGTAATGGACATTAAGAGACTTACCCAAATGCATTTCTTCCAGCTTGAAAAACTAGTAAAGAAGTTATCTTCCAGGCGACAGATCTGCATTTTTAGCATGGACATGCAAGTTTCCTTTCCAGGTGAGCAACAGAAGCATCCTGTCAAGCTTCTAGCAGGAGTTAAGGAGCACTAAGTACAAGATCAATTTAAAATACGTATTTGGAGGTTGGTTATTTACTTAAACTTCATTCTTTTTCAAGGACAAAGCCTTTCTGAGACAGTAACATTCCTTGATATGAATATGGGAGTTCTTATGGAGACTATTCCTACGCTGTTCTCAGCACCTCATTACTTTCAAGTGTATTTTCCTATAAGGGTTCTCTCCTCTACAAAGTCTGCTTCTCAAAGGCAGCTTTGCAAGTGGGGAGGATTCAGTGCTCCTGCTCCTTCCACCCTTTAGAATGGTTTTCCCTTTATCACTCTGACACACTAATGCTTCTCCAGTCTCCCTGCAACCGTCCTGATTTAGGGGACCAAGGGAGGTGCTCAGCAGCAAGCAACTTTGCATAAATATGTATTTTTTTAATCTCCCTGTCATGCAACATTTTTAGAGTGAGGGACACTAAAGATAACAGTGTGTGTGTGGTACCAGGGCACAAAGAACTGTAGCTATGACAGCAACAAAAAAGGCATCTTCAAACCTCAACTGATCTTAAAGATCACTGTGCAGGCCTGACCCAGGCTGCAGTCATCCTGTGGATCCAGACACTTCTGCTGTGCAACACTATGGTCATGCTGGACCAGCATGTCCAAAGAGGGCTGAGACATTCCACCGTACAAGGCTACAGTGTTATGCTGAATTGTGTTTTAAGATTTTTTTTTTTTCCTGCAGCACACTGTAGATTGCCTTCTGTTAGGTAAATTTCTGTCATATGGTGTCAAACAATTCCAATGGTTCACCTCATTTCCTTCCCACTAACATCCCAGTTCTGGAGACTGGTCTGTTTTCAAGACAGCATAAAGCACTGCTGAACAATGTTCAGTCTCACTATTAAAAGGCAAGTATATTTAAAGCCACAAGGTGACTTAACCATTTGAACAGTAAGGATGTCTGAGGAGGACTTGTCTAAAGCAGAACATCTCAGAGCTGCTCTCCTAGAACACCTTTATTTCAAGGACTGTAGTTTCTGGATTCATGGTACATTACCAGTGTGCCAGATTTTAGCAGCACTGAGGTAAACTGCAATGGCAGCATGAGTTAGGAAGAGATTTAATGACTATCCAAAGAAATAATGCATCTGCAAAGAACAATCTAAAAATAATCTGGCAGAGTTTGACTAGTAATTGCTTGTCTTTCTGCAAGATTTTACTCTGAGGTTTTACCCCGAGAGAGAAAAGGCCAACCAGAGAAGCCGTGTTGGAGCCACAGGCCAGGGTGCCATTCTCAAAGCTGGCAAGATGAAAGGAAACTCATGACAAGCAAGTATCAAGACATCTCAATTGCCATGCAATTTTCAGCTCAAACCACAGCACTAATGCTGGCCGGAAATCTTAGCTGCATGGGTATGGCATTTCTTTTCTTTCACATGCTTGGAAGTATTGAAGTCTCTGGAATCCTTTATTGATCACCAGGCAATTTAGCTTTTAACTAGTGTTAGCTGCTGTCATTAGTGACCAGAATAAATAATTCTGCTTTTCTTACTGGATTTGGTTACTACAATAAATGCATTTGCCAGCCCATGTAGTACCAGTGACCTGCAAACTGTGCAGGGTCACTGCAAGGACCCTGAAGGATCAGCAATTAGGTGTGTAATAAAAGCAGCTTTTCCCATCAAACTCACAATACTCAGTACAGAGGACATCTGGACCATCATGTGCAGCATGGGGCTGACATGAAGTCCCAGCAAGGCTAGACAGCTCTGGGTACAAGCCAGGCCTACTAGATTACCCATTGGAACTTTAATATGACAACTTCCATTTAATTGGTCAAGTTTATTTCTTACTATAAAGAAATTATTGCCTAATAGTGACTTTTCAGTAGCCTAAACAGATATCCCACAATTTTCTAGATGCTTCCAATAGACTTCTTCCATGAAATAGCATTTGCTTAGAACAGAACCCACGTAACATGCATTTCCCAACTGCAGTCATGGGCCACGTTAAGCCACATTTATGTACTTTATATAGACTGATTCCTAAATGATCCCAAGAGATTACTTATATTAGAATAATGTGGCCTCTTAACAGTTTTAAAGATTCACCAATCCTATTTAAAACCATTAATAAAGTATTCCATCCTAGTGGAGGAGAATTATATCACTCTGATGCTGCTGAAACTCAGAGAGACAGCAGTGGTTCATGTACCAGCAAACAATTAATACATTGAAACAGATAAGCACTATTTATATGAAGCAATGTAACTTTAATTATACCTAGAATAGTCTTGAGAAATATTCCCTAAAGAACGCAAAATATTCAGTCATTTGAATGTCCAATCCATCTTTGTTGATGCTTACATTACTATAATTGCTTTTATGGAAAAACATTAGAAAACTATATACTTTTAGCTACTTGAAATGAGGACAGACAGCACATGAATAAGCAAGAACTTGTGACACTATTAGCTTCTGTTAACTCATATGTAAATGGCACATCTTGATACAACAGTTAATATCTACAATATAGTGAATCAGCTGATGTAAATCTCTAGTCAAGACCAACAAACAACAACCACAAAAAGATGGACTTCTCCAGCTAGAAAGTTGAAAATAAGACTATAAAGTTCATTAAATACTCACAGTAGTCAGACACCTTCCACAAAGTTTGCTGTAACATCTAATCCAGAATTGTGCTAGCACCTTGTTCATACTTAACCAATTGCTATTTTATTGGTTAAAAGCGTAACAGACAAACTCTACATCACAAATCATCACTTCACCATTAATACTTTAAAAAAGTATTTCTACAAATGTAATTAATGTATCTAGTGTAGGTTGCATGTTCAGTAGAATATAGCAAACTAGTTATGCAAGCAAGTCTTTCAAGTATGAACAGGTCTTGAGTCAGTGGTTAACGTCTAATGGGACTGAAGTGGACAAAGATATTCCATATTTAAATTTGCATATTGGAAAAATACACCAGTGGTCATAAGTCTGATGCATAGACTAATAACTATTGAAGTCTTAAATAAGTTTTTTCTGCTCTTGTGCTTGTCAGTTTTCACATAAAGAATTATTTCCTTATTATACAATTGCCCAAGCTGCTGGAGAGCAATTTGTTTTCAGATGAACTAGTCTGAGCAACCACTTACAGGTACAATCCACTCTACAGCTGATTACTTCACACTTTTGTTCATCAAGCAAAATAATTATCTGTTGCAGTTAGTTCTTTCTCTCCTGACTCTGAAAATGATACATTGTCAAAGATTTAGTTAAGGTTAATGAAAGATGGTAATACCTCTGATTTCTAAAGAGTAATTGTAGTTAAATCTAATTAGGAAGACCTTTCAAGTAAATCCTAAGTAAACTGCTGTAAAAGCAAAAATGGAAAAGCAGCACCTTTATATAAACCCGACTTCACTCATTAGTGAAAGTTTACACATAGAGAAGACCTCAGTAATTTAAGAACACTTTGAAACTAGCTTGGCTAATTAAAATTAAGACACCATTTGCCATAGACAAAATACAGCCAGAAACACGCAGGACCAGCCAGGACAGGTGTACTGGAAGAGAAGGGCATAAATGAAGATGGCTACAGAGACTGAAATGGGCAGAGGTTTGTTTTAACTAACCACACCACTGTTTAAGTACAGAGCATTGAAAGCTGATGGCAACCTGTAGAGGAAATAAAAAACCCAGTAAGGTTTTTCGTATCTCTCCCACAATCTCCATTTCTACAAAAATAGTTGCAATTCAGTATTAATAAAGCATCAAGCTGAGTTTTCTGGACTCTGAATCAGATAGTCTGGTCTTTAGAGAAAAGTTTCTAGTAAAATTAAACTTTTTCCTCAAGTTATTCAAAGGAACATGTTGAGCTGAAGCAGCACAAGACTTTTGTTGGGGAAATCAGAGTTCAGCTTGACTCACCATGAAGCACAGCACCTACCTCTGGGCCTGGCAGATTCTCAGACTGGGAAATCCATACCCCTAACTGGTACCATTGGTCTGAGCTGTGGGCATTCCTTCACAGGCAGGGAGGTACTGCTTGGGCTGCGGGGGATTCTGAAACGACGACCCCCTCTCACATCTAGCCAGCATACCAAGTGAGAAGAGATGGCATGTGCCTGGACACCTCAGCCCTCCTTCACCTCTCTACATAGCCCTACCATAGTTCTTTCCATTATCAAGATGTACGTACAAGTTAATCCCTCATTTTTCAGTTAAATCCTTCAAATTTTTAAATTAAACAAGTTCAAGACATTTATGTAACAAAATTGAAAGAGCTACTCAGACTTACATTTTTGCCCTTTACACAGAGGTATTTCTTGAGCATGTAGCATCAAAGATAATAAAGATTCACAACATTCTCATGCCTGCAGAGTGTTGAGAAGAACTTTAATTTTCAGAGTTTTTGGTATCACAGAGAACTTGTTTGATACAAGCTACCTTATTACACAGGAAAAAAAAAGTCACTTACAGTGTTAAAAATACAGCAAATCGGGTGGTTTGCAATTTGTGAATGAGACACTTAGTATCACTAATACAAGCTTATTCCTGGAGAGAAAGAACCTACCTATTAGTGTAATCTTCAAAATAATAAATACAGGACTTAAAGAAAACTGTTTTGAATTAGTTTTTGTAATAAAAAACCCTTATCTATTTAAGACTAACTACCTGTTAAGATACTATCTTGATGCTCATCAAAATTTAACTATTTCTAAGTTAAATTCATTATTCAGGTGACCTCAGACTCTCATCCATCCATCCAGTTTTACACACAAAGTACCAAAAAGGCCAGGATATTAAGCTTCTTTCTGCACCTGAAGCAAGCGGAATTTGTACAAATGGCAGACTTCAGCACCTGACAATGCTTTACTTATCTCACTGTAATTTCCATTCTTACTGAAAGTGGATTAAAACCCTCTTAAAAATCTTCACTTGTACCCTCTGTATTTTTCAGCCATATTCTCAGTAACACTGAGTGCTTAAGATGGCTATTCTTTAGTCAGCTGCATTAACAAAACTGTATTACCCACTATTTTAGTCTACGTTTAAGCATCCTAGGAGTTACTCCCAGTGAGGCAAAAGAGAAAGCAGCCACTATTCAACTGCAGGTGTTAAAACAGCCTAGAATCCAGTTTGTCTCTAGCATCCTAGAGACAAATTAAGTCTCAACACACCCCTATAAAGTGCAGAAATCAAAGATTCAATGAATTCCTGTACTGTGTCTGAACGATGAATTATGTTTCTCCACAATCTATTTTTATTATGACACAACACCTTCAAATGGGTTCAGACATTTAAATCACACTGAAGTTATTGCCATTTCAGAAACAAGTACAAGGCAACTCATGTATTTTAGTAGTTGCCCACAAATTCAGGAAGGAATTTTTGCCCTACAAGCCTACCATTTTAGAAAGACTATTACAATTTTTGAGCCAAGCTATTACTTTTAGATTATCTACTGCCTGACAAGACAGGTCAGGTTCCATCAACTCAATAACCCTTTTAACAGTGAAGATGGTGGGAAAGCACAAATACCTGGTGACCTGAGCAGGGGAGACAAGACAACACATCAGCTACAACTCTACAATACTCGGTATACACTAACCTACAGAAACATTTCAAGGACATCTCTTGGTAGTCTACGTTACATATAGGAAATGTTATCATTAGAATGACTTACACAAAAAAGTGCCTTTTTCCACTGAGATCAATTTTTAAAATACTTACTGATTATTAATTTGTAGAACAGCACACCTGTGCCTTCTAAAGTGACCAGAACATTGACTAACCATCCTTTAGTTTAGAAGACTAAGACATTCTTCAGCCAAATGCTATTCAGAGAAATTATTTTACTTTGTGGTCCCTCATAACTTGGCTCTTTGAGATTGCAGACTTGCATTAAGGATGGTTGTAATCCATGAACTGTAAACAGTTACCTAAACAGGAATGGAAATGTCTTAAAATCATTCAAGCATGCATGAACAAGTAGAGGTGAAGAGAGGATAATAAAATTAAGCAGGAGTCACCAATATCTAAAATTAAGACAAATTAAGTTATTCAGGTGTTTCCACCCCTCTTCTGTACAATGTTTGACAGTGAAATCAAACTCACCCATTTTGCTGCCTTCAGCACTTTGCCCCTGCAGGCTAAAAATGTAAACCCACTGTAAGAGTTCTTTAAATAAAAAGCAAATCCTTTAAATGAAAATTTAAAATTTATTTTGAAATTTTAAAATGTAATTTCTATCAATTTAGACACATTTTTTGACATAATCAGATCAGAGAATTTACAGTGACTCAGGGATAAAGATTTGGCTTTTACATTCAAATGTTAAGTACTTCAGAATAGCTTTGACTTGTTATTTCCAAACCAGAAACACTAAAGAGCATTTTATTTTGCCTTTAAACCATCTTTGTTAATTAACAGACTTTTGATATCTGCTGTTCTTGAAGAGGAACATGCACAACACCAAAGGATTTATATTGAATGAAGTGAATACCTTAATTACAGTTCCAGATTTAAGATTGGTTCATTGTAGCATCAAAAGGCAGTGCCAAGTAGCAAGACAAGTTGGGGGTTTTTTTAAATATATTTTCCTCAGGTAGACCACAGAGCCTGACCTTCTTGAAAAGCCTCTTTATGAGGATATAAAGGTCTTGCTATCCAACATTAACATCATATAGTCTTAAAAATTTAGCAAGTTTTGTACAGTTTCCGTAATTATTTTGGAAAGAGTATTACAGAATTCCATTGCTACCCTAACACTATCCTTGTATTAGTGGTTAACAATGAAATTCATTTAATCTATCAGACTTAATCATGTTGATTTTATTGCTTACTATACATTATTTTCTTACTTTCTAGCACTAGCTTGAAACCAGGTAAACAAAACATTTGCAGGGAAGAGATTTGGTCAATTTGTCCATTCTGGCAAGGAGAGTGCCCCTCAAGTGTGTACAACAAACTGTTCCAAAGGGAATGTCAGACCACCACTCTCCAAAAGGGACAGCCTCTCGCCACACATCTTAAAAGTTCAGAACACTTCTAGTTTGCGAAAGTAACAGAAGCTCCAAACTGCTGAAAAGCGCTTATAAATTTTAGACTATGACTTCTGTGATACACTAACACAGGGAATCTTGTAGTAAGGTACTCAAAACAGTTAAAGATTCTTTTGTATATACCCTAATATAACAGGCTGCTGCTGCCTCCAGTTAGCAAGTAGCATGTCATGGAAGATCTGGGACCACAGCAACAACTTTGTGCTAGAGTCAAGCGTCTGTAATACTAACAAATCTGGGGGGGGAGCAGAGCTCTTGTTTTGTAAAGACCTTCAAGTCTCACAGAAAACATTTTCTCCCCCACCTTCAATTTCACTGTCTGGTGGAACATCATTAATTGTGTTCCAGGAATGTTCCAGTGATTCCAGAAGTCTGCTGTGTTTCAAGAACCACAGGCACAGTCCCTGCTCAGGAACACACAGCGCAAAAAGCATGAAAGGTCTGTTATATTACAGTTTTAGAAGCCATATTAGAAACACATATGTAATCTTAATTTTCCCTGCTGGCAAAGTCTGTTAACCTAGGCAATCCACAGGTATGATAATATGTATCTCAACACCCAATAAACAAGTCTATTCATAAGCCTTTAAAGTATATAGAAAACTCAGTCCTGTTCTCTGATCAGTCCTGTTCTCTGATGCTGTTTGCAAGTTTGTTTTATTCACTCTTTTGGATGACTATAAATAAGTGTTTCCACTATGGAAAAGAAAGCACAGTACATTTTCATGACTGGGGAATGGATTTTCTGAAGACATCTTCAAAAGGGCAAAAGTTTAGAAAAAACAACCTGAACGGTGAATTCAGTTCCTTGTAAAGTCCCTTGTAAAAAAATAATAAAAAAAAAAATAATAAAAAAAGAAAATAGTAAAGAAAAACTGCAAGGCCCAGGATGACTTATTGCTTTTCTTCAGTGTTTTCCTTGATTTCTTTCTTCTCAGATTCTTTGCTTTCTTCCTTTACTGAAAGCTCTTCTAGTTTTTCGGCAACTTTATCAGCACTATCATTTTTGTCTGTGCCTGCTAAGAGATTGATGGGGAAAAAGAGTTACATACAGGCAGTAATGGATTCTCCTGTTACAGGGGAAAGAGTAAAGAAGTAGGGGGTGAGGGGGGTGGAGAGAGAGATGGTATTTAGAACAAGAATAAAAGTAAAGAAATTCTCCACTGAGCACTGGAGCAATTAATTCAATTTCTTTTCCTATGGTAATTACCTCAGATGTCAGAATTCAAGAAATACCACTTGCATCACTAAATGAGGGCCTAATCAGTGGCTGAGAAACATGCAACATTGGGTCAGCCTTGCTGCTATCAGTATCAGACTCCATACAGTGCCCAGTCAAGGAAATGTCTCATGGCCCTAACTTCTTGCCCATCTTAAAAAAAACACCGAAAGTCAAGTTCCCTAGTTTGAAACTGGGGGATAGGAATTTCTTAAGATTGAAAAATTTTGATCCAAGTATCTGCCTGCAGACCACTAGTAATCTGTATTTTAGAAAGATGCAAGTGTTTATTTTACATGATGAGCTACCTTGTCACACCAGCAATTCTACAAGGCAGTGCATTAGTCTATTAGAGAGCTGTGAAGAAATGATACAACTTCATACACACCAACAACTATAAAAATTAAGTTTTCTACTTGCATGATTACACATTTGGGGAATTTGGGAAAGGGAACTGGAAGGAGGAAATATTGCTGTGGCTGCAGTGTTCACAGTTCATGTACTATAAACCAGAAGTGCTTCCTTAGTAGCCTTTCCAAAAAAGCAATGTCCCAGCAGCAATTGTAACAGCCTTCTATGAGAAAGAAGGCAGTTGTCACTCCTCTGAACTCTTACTCTCGCAGACGGAAAAAGCACCTGAACTGAAGGATGCAGTTCAGTACAGAGTGAGTCTGCTAAAACAGAGTGATGCTCCAGGGGCCGTGACCACTCCAGCAGTAGGAAAAGTGGCATCATGCTACACTTTTAACCTTACCTTTCTTTGCTCTCTTTTCTACTTCATTCTTGCATTCTTCAAATTTTGCCTTGAATTTCTGTGCATCTGTTTCATTAAAGAAATTTTTTCATTAGTTTTACCTCCTTGCAACACTGAATATTTCCAATCTTGAGAGATACTTGAGAAGTTTTGTATAAACAAAACTTAAGCGCAATGCAAAATTCTTGAATCACATCTTTGTGCAGAAGCAGTTTATTTTCTTTAGAAAGTCTACTGAAGCAGCAAAATATTTAAAGCAAAGCCAGAAGGAGATGTTTTGTAGTTATTGCAACTCCCAGCTGTCCCTAGCCCACAGGAACATGTTAGACTGCACAAGACTGAAGATTAGCTTTGAAGTACCATCCTTTGTCAGCTACATTATACCCTAAAAGGCTTCCACATCCTTACCATAACTCAGGGTTCCTAGCATCAAGAGTGGAAGATAAAGTTTATTTCATTAGTGCAGCATTCAGATTCCATACACAAAGGCCTGGACTCAAGCTATCCCTGACTACAAAAGCTAAGGAAGCAGAACCTTCATTATGTTCTGGTCCAAGCCACAGTCATTCCAAGCAGTTGATCCAAGTTACAACAATGTTTCTATGCAAGTAATACAAGCAACAAGACACAGCAGCAGAGGCAAAGTACCTTCTAACACCAGAACTATAAAGAGGGTAATTTGGTATGCCAACTTGGTCTGACCACATGAGGTCACTGTTGCCCCACAGGAATTCAAAAGCCACTCCAAAACTAGTCCAGGAAGTATTTGTATTGATTTCTTTTCAAGCATCTCAAAAAAGAAAGATACTTGAAGGGCATACTTGTGTCTGTTCACCTATCATTAGTCAGTACTGCAAAGTGTAAACAGGCAAAACAACTACTCAAAAAAACTCAATAAGCTGGACAACTTCAACCAGAAAGACGAAAAGATTTGTCAAAGATGAGCAAATTGTTACCAAAGCCTTTTCATTTCATATTTAAGAAAAAAAGCAAGCACTAAGCAGGTGAATCAGGAAGATTTGACTAAACAATATGATGCTGGAGACTTGAGAAAAAGGAAGCAAGCAGAAGTCACTCCAGGAAACCCACCAACTAGCAAGATAGCTGGGTTTGACTAGCACTTTTCATTGAGTGCCCCACTTAATCAAAACATATTCACATACTTCACACACACAAAAAGCAGATGTTCTGCTAATGCAGATGGACCAATATGTCCTTGCTTCTACCGCAAAAAAAAGTTTAATCTTAACTACAGTTAAGAGCACCTGAGATAAATGAAAGCAAGCAGCATATATTGATCTCTACTCCATAACATGACTGCGTTTAGTTTTATTCTAATTGGCATTACACTGGCATGAAATGGCTTAAGTTAAAACAAGTGCCTAGGGCGGAAAGTTCTATAAATATTACTGGAGACCTAATTACAACGTGTTGACAAACAATATAAAGTGAATGACTTCTCTCAGTGAAAGCAGTAATTAGCTAACACTACCATGCAGTGCTAAGATATAGCCTATCTGCAAAAGTAGCTCACAGAAGTGTTTAGACGTGTGGTGTAACATAAGAGTGCACACTCAGTGTCAGTTCAGTGCCAGTCCACTCACTCTCTGCATTTAAAAACCGGATTGCCAGAAGTTCAGCCTTGGGGCTTTCATCTGCGAAGTCAGCGTGTGTGTTCCAGACCCACGCCCTGTCGCTCCCAGCAATGGGCTTCAGCTCCATTAAGGGTGTGACTGAAAAGGAAGCATTACAAGATGTACACAGTGCAACAGTAAATCTTCCACCCCAGACTCCATAAATCTTATCGACAACTGACTGTGATGGGGATGTAAAACACCCCACACAATTACTTTTGGACAAACAGAAGACAACGTTCCCCACATCTATTCTTCCTTACATCCTCTAATAACATGATGCAAGACCATTACTGTATAAAAGAATGGTTAGATTCCCTACTGTTAAGAAACAAACAGTTTGATTCAATTCTTGTTGAGAAGAGATGACTGTGATACTAGGAGAGATGCAGTCACTAGGCACAACTCTGAAGAGCAGTCAAATTGTTTAGGAGGAAAACACATCCAGGCAGACAAATAGAAACCATTCTTCTTTTGCACAGTGAAAATACTACACACTACAAAAAAATATTTTAAAAAACCCCATTACTCAATCAGTCATCAAATCAGGTTTACTTTTCTCTCATCATTTTAAAGCTCTACTAGAAGGTATTACAGAATTCTGCAGTGCTGCAAGATGTGCACAGCATTTTTCCAACCCATTTGTTCCTTCCCCATAAATGGAGCCCTTTTCCTCCAAGACACTAATAACTTCACCTGACTGGAGAAGTTGGAGTCTTCCCTCCCACTACTCTACAACTTTTTACACTACATGCATGCAAAGTTTAAGCAGGGCTTCCCACTCCCCATGCAGCCCCTGGGTCCTTTTGTTTAGTTCAGAAGAAATCTGAAGAGTATACTCACTTTGTTGCTTTTTTTTTTTTCATTTAGAGATCAAATTATATTTTGTTTCATTTAACGTTTTGCAAAAATGAAGAGTCCTTTTGTCTGCCTGTGAGTCTACATAAATTCCATAAAGCAATCCATAATGAAAGCAGGTTTTCCACAAAAAACCCTCAAACTTCTGTCATGAACACTATTAAGTTTATCAACTGTTTTGCATATGTGCAACATTTATTTTCCTAAATAAAAGGTTGGGGACTACACTGCTTTCATATTTGCCATTTCATTTACTAAACAGAACACCTGTGTCCTCTGACTAGTCTGACTTTCCAAAAAGATCTACTCAAAGAAAACAAGTATTATTGCTTCTGACCTCATATTTGTATTAAGCTACTTCAAACAAGCTATTCCAAGTTATCTAAATGTAGTTTAACTCCACGGAATCCTATATATTTTTAATAGAAAAACCTGAGTATTACCAAAGCAAGCAACAAAGCATTACCAAATTAGTCTACTTGTTGCTAGTGATATTGACTTTCAAGTCTGTCTTGCCTCCTTTTATTTTTATTTTCATTCAAAGAGGATCAAAGGAACAAACCTCTCCTGCTCCATCAGCTCTCAATACACATTCCTTCTGAATGAGTTGGCTGAATATACCATGTTCATTTCAGTTTATTTCATGAGCAGAGAAAGGCAGCCATGGATTAGTTTAGCACCTCACTATCTGTTTTCTGATGATTAAGCAATTGCTTCTGCCAATTCAAACATTTAGCTTAAAGTAGTAAATTATTAGATGATTGCTCATTTTTCATTCTTTTATGAAAACAAGCTGGCATACATTAATTTCTTACCCTAAACAGTATTACAGTCTACCTTTTCTATACTCTCTTCAACCACACACACACATATTGATTACATAATGTCTGTCTATCCCAGCTGAATTTTAAAGTGTCTTTAAAATGCTATCAGAATTTAAAGAAAAACTACAACTTTGAGACTTGCAGGCAATCACCAAAACTAGCTACGGCTTCTTTCCATTTGTAAAAATAAGTACTCATTGTTTCTGATGCTTGTAGTCTTGTGTGCAGAGCAAGAGACAACTTTGTTCACAGTCTAATATAAATTTGACATCTGTTTAAAGACATACAGCAAGCCTCTAGCTACTAATAAAAAGCCACTGAGCTCTTAATCTACAATGTACAATTCTACAAGCTTATTTTTAAAGCGAAAATAAGAAGTATAGCAATGTATAACATACTATAATGGTTTGCACAGATCTTTAGGGTTTTATCCCTCCTCATGAGGAGACGAATTGTTCCCTTTTCCTTGTGTTTCAGGAGTTTTACATCACCAGTTCCTCGTTCTTTCCATTCTGGAAGGTCATTCTCAGATGCAAACCGGAAGAGCTTTGCTCGCCTTGAAGAAGAGAGAATGTCACAAGTCAGCCTGCCTGCAGAAACATCTCTTGCAACAGCACACTTGACTAAGATTTTTCAATATCTACACACAACAAAGAAAACAACCCCTTTTGTAAGGTTCCCTGTTCTACTTCAGCATACAAATATAGTAACTGATATGATAAATTCAAATTTAGTAACAAATTCTTAGGAATTCTGTAATAGCTATACTAAAATTCAACAGGCACCAGACACGCTTTTGCAGGACGATAAACATTTTATGTAGGCACCATTTTAAATTCAAGTATCCAATTAACAGGTTTTGCTATAGGTAGAATTCTTATATGTGTTATGAATACAACTGCTCCATCTAACCAGTGGTGTTTATTAATTCAAGAAATGGAGGAGCTTGAGCCTCCATTGTATAATTCCACGGCCAATGTTTCATAAACTCTTCAAGTACATCACTCTAGAGAGTCACTAGTTTCCTTTTAACCCCCCAAACCCAGCTATTGCTATTAAACCAGGAATAAAAGAAGCCTAGTGCTGCACTGCAGTGCAACATACCTGCTTCAGAACATGACTGCTTAATCTTCCAAGATGCCAGTGTGCCAAAAGAGAAACAGGAGTAGTTTGGGACATTAGTCAAAACTGACCCAAGAGACAGTCTGAGCTCTGCTAGTAAGGAGTTGAGGACTCTGCTATAGGAAAGGAAGCACCTGCTCACACTACAGAATATATGTAAGAATTTACTTTTCTATAAAGGAACAAGGGATAGGGACTTGTATAAGCCATGTCCTCCAGAGAAGGAGTCAGATGTTGGAGCAAGCTACTCTAACAGATGCTCTGATGCAGATTAACTACTTTGTTTCAAAGCAAGTCCTTCCTTCCAAGTCCAGCTGATATTCAGTAGGTGATTCCCCCAAGTCTAGCTATTGGAACAACCAGCATTCAAAAAAAAGGACTTATCTCCTCCTTCAGCCCTTTGTAGACATAAATGAATCTAAAGAGCACTGGAACTTATACCATTATAACTGACACACACACCCCCCTTTAAATGCAATTTTTTGTACTATCGCACCCCTTTTATTGTTCCAGCCTTCACAGTTTTTTGGGGCATTAATATCATTCATTCCCCCACTCAATCTCTGCCACCACAGTAAATACCATCTATCTTCAGTGACCATTTCAGGCACAGAGATTTCTAACAAGTTACTTTTTATAAACATATTCAAGTTTAAGTCTAATAAAGACTTGATTAATATACAAAAATATTCTACTTACATCTTAAAGAGTTCTTCCTCATCCTCTTCCAGAGTTTTTATTTCTTGCTCAGGAAGGGAAACTATGGGCTCAAACTGAGGATCATGGTTAGAATCATCTGCATTTTCAGTAGAAGTATCATGCTCTTCATGTGTTTCCTGGAGAAAGGAAGAAAAAAAAAAAAGAAAATCCCCACACTTGAAGTACATAGTAAATTTTGAAGTACTCACATCAGTGTTTAAAATGAAAACACTTGAGACTATTCAGCATTAGTAACTGAAATACCCTGTCACAATAAAGTATCATTGCTGAAAACAAATAGCTTTAAAGTCAACATACAGTTATACTGAAAGAAAAATAATAAAAAAAAAGGTGCTCTTGCAGTGCTAATGTTTAGATGTTTTAGTCCCCTCACTCTTAATTGTGCAGAAGCGTGGCCCTGGAGCAATAGCTCTTGATTACAGGAAAATAATCTCAACTATTTCTCCTGTATAATGTATTCTATGCTACTAAAGCACTACCGTTTCTTAGTGAAAAATGACCTACCATTAATGGAAAAAAAACCCCACACACCAAAGCAACCACCCAACACAGCTTAAGGGATACATTACATTCAGAAGTTCATTATTCTGGCCTCATGCATTAGAATCACCCACGAAGAATTTTTTGAAGCACAGTTGCAACGCTCACGAAATAAAGTTTTTGCTTTAAAAGTTTTTGGTGAGCTTTAGGTTATAGGTAATAGCCAAAATACTACTTCCCATTTAGTTGTTTAGGAATCTATCATAGTATTCATTAAGCTTAAGAATTGATTTTACTATGTGCTTAGTAAATAAATGAGAAGTATTTTGAATACCTCATACATAGGCACTGCTAAGAAAAAAGGAGCCTAGAAGGGAGATTCATCTGCAAGTATAAGGAGGCCACAAACAGCTATCTCAGCTCAAGGGAACTGATTTGAGTTTTTTATTGTTGGTTGAAAAAGAGAGGAGGAAAAAACAGTCTATACATTGAAGACATTTAAATCTTACTTTCCCTTTACAGATTAAATAGTCTACTCTTACAGGCTCTTTTTAGAACATCCTTCACAGAGCAGGTACACACCACACAGCATAAAGCAACTGAAATGAAACATTTTTACTAAGGAGTAATTAAAAAAAAAGACAGGGAGAATTAAGTAAGAAACGCTGCAAAATAAATTCTGGTTATGTCAACAACAGCACACCAGCTATCTTAAGTTTTTTGTCCTCAGTGTTCCAGTATGCAATAAAAAGACAAGAACGACATTAAGACACATCTGTTTTCAAGAAACAGAAAAAAACATTGGCCAAATTTTCATATATTGTCTCCTCCAGTAGTAAGCAGCACATCCCGTATCGTAATTCACCAACCGTTTTGCGCCTGACCAATTAATTACAGAAGCAGTGAGAAGTGTATAATTCACAAAAGCTTCATGCGAGAGAAAACAGATCCCGTTATCACGGCAGGATCCCGCCCGGCCGCGGTATGAAGCACGTGGGGCCTCTGCTCTTGCCGGACCGCGGCACCAAGGGCTCGGCCAGCCTGGGGGAGGGGCGGGAGAGAGGGAGGAGGAGAAGAAAAGAGGGAAGCGACGAGAGATCTCGCCAAAGCGTGATCACTACGAGAGGCGCCGGATTCCTCCCGCTCGGGAAGGGACGCGGCCGGCGCAGGCCGGGCGGAGCGGGAGCGGCCCCACCTCGGCCTCCCACGCCGGGCTCCAAGGGACAGGCCCCGTGAGACACACGTGCCCGAGCCGCCCAAAACGTCCGTGCCCCCCCAGCCCCACCGCGTAGAGTCGGGCGGGGACGAGGCGGCGTTGCCGTTCCCTGCCCTCCGACAAGGCCCAGAGCGCATCCTTCCCGGCCCAAGGCCTCGCTTGACCCCGGCTCCCGCGCCCGCCTAAGCCCCTAGGCCCCTGCCGACCGCCCTACGCCAGCCACCACGGCAGGCCCACAGGCCTCTCCCAGTCGGCCCTCTGCCCCAAGCCGGGCCCCACCTGTTTCCGTTACTCTCCCGCTTCCACCCACCACCCCGGCCCACGCTGCCTCCTCTTTCCGCCCTCCTCCCGCCTCGGCAACTGGTCCCGCAGAGCGCGCCCGCTGCCCTCACCTTGGTGTCCGCCATGGGTCCGGGGTGGCTCCGCTCGCCGTTGCCGCCTGCCCAACGAGCTTCCGGCCGCACGCCCCCGCCCCTCCCGCCTTTACCTCATTCCCGCAGCCCGCGCCGCCGCTGCCGCAAGGCCCGATGGGAAACACCCACTTTCCCTTCAGCCCCGCCTCCGGCGCGGCAGGGCCCGGCCCAGACAGAGCAGCCCTCGGCCACGGGCCCGGTACCGTGGCGCCGACCCCCCGCCCGGGCCCGACCTGGTCCCGGTGAAGCTGTCTTTTTTTTGTTTGTTTTTTTAAAATCTCTCTGTTGTTGCCGGTTCCCCAGGGGCTTCCCGTCAGCCCTCGCGGCATGGTGGCGGCCACCCCGCGGCCAGACCCAAGATGGCGCCCACGCGCGTGATGGAGGGGAACGATATTTTTGCCGCTTTTATTACTATTTTTAAGCGACGCAGCTGACCCCGCAGGAGAGGGACGGTAGCAGCGAGGGGCGGACACCTGAAAAAGCCTAAGTCGTTTCTCTCCCCTCCCTCGCGCCCCTCCCCGCCATTCCTTTCGCTACGGCCTGGGGGTGACGCCGCGGCCCCGCCCCCGGGGGCCAGGCACGAGGAGGCGCGAGCTGCTAGGGGAGCGTGCGGCGCGGGACTGAGGGGGTGGCGGGAGCATGGCGGAGGCGCGCGACCCCGGCGGCCCCGGCCCCGGTCCTGCTCCTGCTCCTGCCCCGGCGCCTGAAGACGGGCCCGAAGCGGAGAACGGAGGCGGGGGGGAGCCCGCGGGGAGCCCCGCAGCCTGCCCCGACGTGTACCGATACATTAAGGGAGACCTGTTCACCTCCGAGATCTATAAAGTAGAAATACAAAACCTCCCCAAGTACATCGGGTTCAATGACGTGAAAAAGTTCCTTGCCAAGTACGGACTGAACCCGCACAAGATAAAACTTTTCGGGAAGCAGACGTTCGCGTTCGTGACGTTTAAGAGCGAGGAGGAGAGGGACAAGGCCATGAAGGTGCTGCATGGGGCCCTGTGGAAGAGCCGGCACCTGAGCGTGAGGCTGGCCAAGCCCAAGGCCGACCCCATCGCCAGGAAGAGGAGGAAGGAGGAGGAGACGGAGCAGGGGGAGGCGAAGCGACCGGCTCCCGCCAGAGCCTGCCCAGAGGAGTCCCTGAGCAAGCAGATCGCGGATGTGGTGACCCCGCTGTGGAACGTGCCCTATGAGGAGCAGCTGGCCAGAAAGAAGCAGGAATGCGAACAAGTGATGCAGAAGCTGACAAAGTAATTCCTGTTTGTAAAGCTACTGTAATGTTTACAAAACTTGTCTTATGTTGGGGTATAGCTAAATTTGCACATATTGTTCTCTCTAAAATAAGTGAGAGGTAGGTCAAAACCCAAATCCCCTGACAAAATAAATACAATCTACGATGCTAGGACTTAAAAACTGCTCCAGCTGACAAAACTTGCTATTGCTGTTCTTGGTCAGCCTCCAAAGATTGCTAAATGAAGAGGCATTATTTTAAGGTCTGCAGGCCTAAGCAGTAGGATATTTGTGCCCTTGAAAAAAAAATTGGCACTGTCAAATGGTGTAAGAGGTAATAAATCTGTAGAGATAGTCAATTACTATTAGGATTTAAAAATCCCCTCAGATTTTTATGCCTGGTCTTTGTAGATCAAAATACCACTTTTGTCTCTTGCCTTATGCAGATAAAATTGGCATTCTTTTAAGGCAGGGGTACACTGATAAATCTACTACATACCTTTATAGCTACATTTAACTCATTTTTTTGGGTTACAGCTGTTACAAAGTTGGAGGGGGTTTGCCTGTTAAAAAATTCTTCTGGCAGAAATATTCTTCATTTGATAATCTCATGCTTTGCTATGCCCTGTACAAAAAAAAAAAAGAAAAAACATCTTGTGCTGCTGTTAACCTTAGTTTTTCTAAATGTGTACTTTACAATTTTTGTTTCTGATTTGGGCAGGGAAATAGGAAATAACAACAGAGCTTTACTACCTTGGTTGTTCCTGCAGAAGCAGAAGTATAATAAATTATGTTGCCCAGTAGAGGGAGTGAAGGCATCACCATTACAGGTAATGTCATCCTAGGTAAGTATGGAACGGGGTTAATGAGCTTAAGGTTAAATTAATCATTTGGTCTTAAGAGACAATGGACAAACTAAGCCTACGACTTCATCTTGTAATGAATAAGGAATTTTAGACATTGTTGCCTTTCATGTAAATGTTGTGTGGAAATACTTACAGAAAGCAGAATAGTTAAAATTAACTGGATACTCTAATTTTAAAATGAATATGCTGTCCCTACCTGCTTGTGTTATAGACTAATGCAAACATTCTTCAGGAGAGGCCATATATTACTCCTTAAATAACAAGACTTCTAATACATTTTTGTTATTGCTGTTCTCATACATTAAAATCCATAAATATCTTCCATATGAACTGAATGTCCTGTGTCCATTTGCAAATACGTTTAACCATATGAGCGTTGCTTCAGGAGAAACTTGGCATGTAGAAATAAGTGATGTGTAAATATCTTACATAACTTTATTTTAAATCTAGACTGAATATCGCAACAAATGTGAATTCTTGATTGGGATTGGTGTAAATCATGAAGACAAAACTGTGGGTTGTCGTCTTGGCAAATATAAGGGTGGTACATGTGCTGTAGTGGAGCCATTTGATACTATTCACATTCCTGCTATTGCCAAAAAAGTAGTAAAAGCTTTCCAAGACTACATAAGGTGAGCATAAGTAAAGTGAGTTATCCATAAAGGTTTTGATGTCTTACTCAAAAATATTGATAAAATATTATGAAAAACTTGGGGTATTTTTCCTGAGCTTTAAGATCTGAGATGTACCAGTCTCAATTTTCAGCAATTCTTTGATGTTTACATCTCATGCCTGCCTCACTGGGTATTTTCCCTGTGCTCTTGCCCAGCTGTACTGAGATGAAGGGACAGGTACAAGCTGAACACAGCTTGATTGCAAGCAATAAGATACATAAATCTACAATAAACATTGTTTTTTGAGAGCTTCTTCCACTAACTAAAGAAATACTCAGGAAAATGCTTTTCAAAAGAGGAATTTGACAAAGGTCAATTGCTTCCTTGGATGAAGAGAAGAATCATCCTAGAACAAGGAATAAAACAAAAATTATAAATTTAAGCAACAATACTTTTTAGAAAAGGAAGTGGTTTGTTTAAAAAGCAGAAATGGAAATCTCAGAAGAATCATGAAGATGGAAAGTTTGAACTTGGTATAAAACACAGAAGCCAATTAAGGCATTATAAAAACTTGTGTCATTCTCTGTGGTGAGAAGCTGCCTAAATCCTGTCTGTAATTTTGGATGGATTGAAACGGGTAAGAGGATTGAGAAGTAGGGAGAGGTTGTGCATGAGGAGATGCTATCTATCATCAGTCTCTTTTTTTTCTTCTTAATTAAGATATGCAAGTCTTTCTTTTCTTGACAGATCTATGTGGTCTGTTTGTACTTCACAGTTTTGATCGCTTTGCGTGATGCGCTGCTTCTGTTTCAATAAACTGCAGAATGTTACACAAAAAAGTAGTTCTGTGTGAAGTAACTGAGCTTCTGAAAATTTCAGGTCAACTCCTTACTCAGTTTACAGCCCAGAAACCTACGAAGGTCACTGGAAGCAGCTCACAGTCCGCACCAGCAGGAGTGGCCACATCATGGCAATTGTTTATTTTAATCCTCAGGTATTTAAGTTGATACATAATGTGCAGCCCAGACACACAGCTTTAAAATTACATAAATTTGATTTTATGAATAGTGCATGCAAAAGAGAAATAGAATAATTACTTGGTGTAGTTTACCTTGCATTGCTACTCTTTGTACACCAATCTGATATGGGAAATGAACAAGTCATTAATATGCTTATAGATAACATATGCTAAATCGTATGTTTAAGTCACTAAGATTTTCTCCCAATCTTTAGAAATTAAGTAAAGAAGAGCTGTCTGACTTAAAAATCTCCCTGGCAAAATACTTCACTGAAGGGAGAGGAAAGAGCAGTGGTGTTACATCTCTGTACTTTGTGGAGGAGGGACAAAGGTGAGGGAGTTGATTTTGGGGGATTTTGGTGGTGGCTGAATTTTTGGTGCTTGCAAGAGAAGAGTAGGTAGAAAAAGTAATGGTGTGGAAGTGCTATTAAATAAAAGTGGAGCAGTGTTACTGATTTGTTGAACAGGTATTTACCTTTTCCACAAGAGAGTCCTGAAATTTCCTGTTTTCCTGCAGTGTTCAGTGGGTAAAGGCAGGTGGAGTTTCAGTGGGTGAACCCGCTACTAGTTGCTGGCTGTCAAGCTGTAGAAGGGTTGACTGCAGTAGATGGGTATTTATTATCATCAAGTAACTTCTGCCTCCTTTCTTCCTTGTTTTATGTGATTTTTTTAAATCTCCCCATCCTTTTGTGAGCACAAGGCTCATGCTTTCTTCATCTAGAGACGATCTATGTCCTGCTGTTGAGATCAATGAAACGATCATACACTGTAAGAAAAAAAATGGCCAAGCAGATAGTCCTAAAAGGATGTGATAAATGTTGTCCCACTATAAATTACTGCTTAGTATGTGGTACTGCAGTTTTTAAGATGACTACAGCTTTGGTAAAAATTGTAACAAACTTGATTGTAATCTAATTTTTTTTTCCTTTTTCTTCCCGTGCCTTGTCCCCCACCCCCAGGAAATCTCCCAATCTAGAAGACTTGCCTTTGGAGCATGTGGCTGGTGATAAATACATCTATGAAGAACTTCTTGGCCTAAAATTTAGAATTTCTCCTCATGCATTTTTCCAAGTAAGGATGATACAAAGTTGCTATTTTAACTGGATTTGTATTAACGCACTTAAGCTTGGCTAATGCTGTGTAACAAGACACCACACCTAGAGATTGAGTCTCATATATTTGGAGTGATTCAGTACCACTGAGTATTATGTTCAGCCATCAATACAGTGAATAAGTGTAAACTCACCCATGGGGGCATAGTGAAAACAACTTATTTCTTTCTTCAGTATCACTTGCCTCCTGTTGAATGGCAGCCTTTGTGCATTATGTAGTTTAGGAATCTTTGCAGTACTAATTTTTGTTTTTCAAAACTTATTTCTGCCCTTCCAACACTTGAAAGCCTCAGCAGGTAGCCTATATCCTTGAAATGGATAGTATTGCAGTAGGAAGGAAGTATATTATTACTTGGCATCAAAAATACACTGAAGCTAAACTGTATTTTCTATTATTTACTATAGATTATAGGCTACTTTTTTACCCCCAGTGTGCTTTGCTTGCTTTTTAAGACAAAGAATATGCTTGCTCTAGAAGCACTGGTTTAGAAAGCTTATTGTATGCTACTTCTTTAACCATAACTTGTAATTACAGCATTTGCTTTAAAGCAGTATTGCAAACAAGGGTAAAATGAAGCTTGCTGAGTGTTTTGTCATGCTTGTATTCTCCCGGTTTTGAAACTTTGCTACTTCTTATGCAAGGAGAGGAAATATTTTTAAAGTCCGGACTTGACTTCACTACTTAGCATTTTGCTTAATTACTTTGCTGTCTCCTCTGGTTCCCAAACTTGCTTTTTAGGTACTGTAGAACAAGACACATTTTCACTAGAACAGAGATAACAAAACACTGCTGCTCAGAGAGAACTGAGTGAGACTTTAACAGTGGAATGGTGATCTCTTAATGTGTGCCAGGCTAGGTTGGTTAGATGTGACTTCAACTTGCATGTGAAGTTGACTTGTTTCTTAGGAACAAGAAAAAGGAAATATGTTGTCCTAAGACTCCTTAAACCACAGTTACTGTTTATGAAGAATTAGACTGATCTGAAATGTAATTTCACAGGTAAACACACAAGGTGCAGAGGTTTTGTATATGGCCATTAGGGAGTGGGCGCAGCTGAGCCAAGAGAGCACTGTCCTTGACATCTGCTGTGGTACAGGAACTATTGGGATTTCTTTGGCAAAGGTGAGTGCGTAATTTCTCTGCCTGGATATAAGTTACTTCTAACACATGTAGAACTTTAGTTGTGCTTACATGAAAGAAAATACTTGATGTACTTGGTATGCAATATATTTTACTTTTTTCCCAATTCCTAATTAAACTGCCTGCCACTGTTTTACCAAATCATTATAAAAGTTCAACCTTGTGTTGAGCAGCCTAAATTATTTTGAAACTAATTCAGTCAAAAGAGACAGTTCTGTAGGATAGCCAAAATTTACTGGAATCTATCCACTTAACTAGTTCGGGCTTTCTTGGAAAGCTTTGGTTGTGAATAACCAACATTTCTTACATCATTTTAGAGCGGAGCTTGCTGAACCATTCAAGGAAGTCAGGTCCCTGGGAAAAAAAGACACCAGCATAACTGGAGTCTGTTATGTACAGGTTGGGATAAATGGTGTTCATCCCACAATTTCAGTCTAAGAAGGCCCTGTTTATTTCCACAGGTCCCTTCTCAGCCTTTTTCTGGCTGCAAGGCAGTAATTCTCTGACCGGGTACTAGTCAGTGTTCATGCTAATTACTGATGCTGTGAATAACAGCTAAATTTACATTTACATACCACAAACGGCTCTTTTTTCCTTGATTCTATAGAAAGTAAAGAAAGTGATTGGAATTGAACTCTGCCAAGAAGCTGTGCAGGATGCCAAAGTGAACGCTCAGCTAAATGGTTAGTGAAGCTAAACTGCTAAGATCTTTATGAAGTGTAGTAGTTGTAGAGCTTGTTTCTCCTTACCTTATCTAAGCAGCCTGGAATTAACATGTTGTTGATAGTAATCTTGTTCATCTTAAACATTTAATCTCTCTTGAAAACAAATCCCAGGTTAGCCTGTGAGATAGTTTTCCTGTTGACTAATAGCTACCTTTTTTTTTTTTTCCTTCCAAAAGTAAACATTCAGTGTAGAAGTGAGATGAAGCCAGTTACCCTCATAAATACAACATTACCAGTACCTGTTGTCTGTGGCATTTTGCTTTAGTCCAGATAACAGAAGGTAGTCAAGTTACTGTTTAATTGATCTGAAGTACCAGTGATTGTTTCAATTACTGATATCAGGGTGGACTGAAAAATTTGTAATTTCTAAGGCATCCAAACTTAATTTGAGTGCACTGAAAGATTCTTTGACTAGATAAATACTCTGACAACTTTTTTTTTGTAGAACTAAATAATATTGAATTTCATTGTGGAAAGGCTGAAGATATTGTTCCTTCCCTAATTAACCTACTAGCTCCTCAGAACCTGATTACTATTGTAGATCCACCACGAGCAGGGCTGCGTAAGTTCACCTTAAGTTTTTTTCTCCTAACTGGTTGGTGGTGAACCTAAGAGAACACCAGTGGAGTAAGATAAGTGGGAGGCTTCAGGTACGGCTTGAAGCAACTGGGTATTGCAACAGTTGTGTCCATGTTGGACTTGGGAGGGCGAGGCTGTTGCACACAGGACTGCTGAACAGCTGTTTCGGTTTTGATCACCTAGATTCCAAGGTAATTCTTGCCCTTAGAAGAGCTGAATATCTGAAGAAGCTTATCTATGTATCCTGCAATCCCAGAGCCGCAATGAATAACTTTGTTGAGTGAGTATTTCTTGCATTAAGTTGACTAAATAAATATAGTAAGAAGAAAAATGTGCTTCTTGGGGAGGAGGATCATGGTTGGATTTTTATTTTTAAGCTGTACTCTTTGAGGCTCATCTTTCAGCAGAGGCAGTTGACAGCTGCTGCACAGCAAGCTTGGAACTGTACTGCCCAAAACACAAGTGATAATGGAAATATTAGGGGTGGTGAATAAATAATCCTATGATGGAATTGAGGCGTGGGGAAGAAAAATTTTTCTTAGAGTAGCAGTGACAAACAGTACAGAAATGTTAATACAGCTCCTCCTCTCTTTTCTTTTTCCCTTCAAGCCTCTGCCGGGCCCCTTCCAACAGAGTCAAAGTAGCCTCTTTCCTCCCTGTTAAAGCTCTGGCTGTGGATCTCTTTCCTCAGACCAGGCACTGCGAGTTACTGATACTCTTTGAGAGGGTTGAATATGCAAATGGGAGCTCTGCTGAAGCAACACCTGATGCTACTCAAGTCACAACAGCAGGATATGACTCGGAGTGTGTGGATGGCACCAACCCGTCTAACTTCGATGCAAGCCAAGCACCTTCTGTACCTGTAGATACTGCACTTGAAGAGAGGGAATCAACTCCCAAGAGACGCTTTCCAGAAACTACTTCTGCTTATTAGTTGCTTCAATGACATTGTTTCTGTAACATCCATGTAATAAATCTCTGTACAACAGAGTAGCTGCAAGGCTTCTGAGTTATTTCATCATACTAATTTAAATTTCATTACGTACTATGAGACCAAATCCTGCTTCTCTCCTCCTACCCTCAGGAGGAAATTCAGGTGAGTGATGAAATATCTATAGTGGTCTCACTCTTTACATTGAAACAGCTTGAAGTATCCCACAGCTATATTCAGATACAACTATGTGAAACCTGGGCTGACTTTTAATGCAACACCCTGCCTTCCAGTGCAAGTACAACACACCACACATTAAGTGTTGGTGAATAGCTGCTGTTTATCAACAACTAAGCAGCTGAAAGCAGGACCCAAAGTGGGTAATCTTGTTTCAGGGACCTGTAACTGTCAGAGCCTGCTTTTTCCAGCTCTGCCAGTCTGTCACAACAGTGCTGTGTCTTTTGAAAAAGCCAGTAAAGATGTAGCAATCTTCAACCTTCCATAAATCATTCACTTGCTAAATCTTCCCTAGGAAACAACAAACTCATATTCTAATAAAAATGCTACAATTTCCACAGCTGAAGTCAGTTTTGTTCTGAGACTGTCGTGTCACCGATGATACCATAAAGGTTTTTCTACAATGTACAAGTACAGCTGAGCTGACTTCACTCTAGGCATGCCCTCACCAGCAAAATCTTAGTGCCAGAAACTGTACATGCACCAGGCAGAGCCATCCATCTTGGCAGGAAGAATTAAGACATTTTTCAGCTTTGATAAAGAGGCTCATTTTCCTCTCAGCCAGCTCAAAGGACACCTCCTCTGTCATGATCTCTAGGAAGTTCTGTAGCTCCAATGAAGTTTTTAATCCTGTAGTAGCTTTAAAAAGGCTAACCATAGCCTCAGAGGAAATGTATTTATGGAACAGCATTGTTCAATTTCATGATTTCTGAAGAATGAGAAAGCAACAGAAGTATTACCTCACCTTATTCAATGTTTGAGGTTATAATTGAAGTACCTTTGGACACACTTTCTTTCTACCAAATCTCTGCCCTAGACGCAAAAGGATCTTTTCTCTTTTTACTTGGAGCCTGGTGCAGTGTAAGAGAAAAAAGGTAGTTGTATTGAATGCAAAACCATAACGGGGTGCAAGCAGACTGCAGAAATGCAGGTCACAACAGGAAATGCTACTGAGCTAGGAGGCCCAGCACCTTAAGCAGCACTTCCAGTGCACGCACTGAGTGTGAAGACAACCCTGATTGAGACTCCAGTCAAAATCCATACAAATGCTCAGCACCTAGTGTTAATTTAATGGACTGTGATCCACGCTACAGAGCAGACAGTAATACTGACTGTTAGAAGGAGTAACCATTTTAAATCTCAAGTTACTGAACATACGTCTGATGTACGTTACTGTACAGACTGAACAACAGCAGCAGCTACTACTATAGCACACAGACTTACTTCTATCCCCTCCTTTCCAGTCAGGTAGGTGTGTGACAACAGGTACCAGCAACTTTGGATTTTGTCATTTCCAACTGTGACATCATTTAAATAAAAATACAAATTCCAGTTTGAGAAAAAGTTTTCACTTCATTTCATTCCAGGTGATGTCTAACCATGTAAACATTCAATTCCTTACCAAAATGTTAAATACTTCCATAACCAACGAGCCTGTACTCCATTTAAAAATACCTACAGGAAACAAAGAATAGTTCCTTTTTCTAAACATGCTTACACTACCATAATACTGATCACACTGGAGCATTTTATAATATCAAACTTTATTGCTCAAAACTAATTGTCTGAAAAATACACATGTAGTACTCAAAAGACCAAACACATAGGATTATATGATTGTGCAGAAAAAAAAAGCAAGCAGAGGCTCAGTGAAAATGAGGCTTTATAGTTGTACCAATTTAGCACTGGCATCAAGCAACTGCACCCAACACAACTCTGACAGCAACCATTGTTACCTACTTGGGCAATAAGAATGAATTTCATTTTGTTTTCAGGTTCTCAGATAGACATCAGAATACTGTAACTGACCCTTTCATTTGGTTAACAACAGCATGGCTTCTTGCACTTCACATTTCTCCCTACAGAAAGTTAGGAGGCTATCACTTCCTGATTTTTACTCCAGAACCAAAGTACAGTCTAGAGAATTAATAAGGTAATAATGATGCTTTTAAAATACTTGGATGTTACAAATATATTTGTATAAAGCCTAACAGCATCACAGGAAAGTGGAAGTTTACATACAACAGTTAAGTTTAGGCATAATAGTCTTTCCAAACTTCCAAGTACCCAACTACTTCATTAGTTTTGTTTAATAAATATGTAGGAAAAAGCTGGATGACTGGTGTTTAAATAGGTAGCATCTGACTATTCACTGGAAATCACAGTAAGTTTTCCATCAGTACCATAAAGATTCGAATGCACACTAATTTAATCCTTAAAGTCAATATACCACACTTTTGTCGAGAAGCACATAATATGCAAAGCAGAAACTGTCTAATTCCCAAAGGATGGAACAGTTATTAAAAATACACTCCATCCCTAGAAAAATACCCATCCTCCTCTGGATATAGAAGGGATAAATAACAAATACCAGTGACAAAAGCAGCAGTTGTTTTATGCATTCATACAATCAAGATCTAAACCTTTACAGCCGATTACCTAGAAAACACACAAGAGTTACAAGACAAGTTTAGGATACATCTTGAATCACACTGTAAGTGTTCATGCAGAAGCTGAAGTTAATGCAATGATCTATCCTCTATCACAGCAGCTCGTGCTTATGTGCAAATGCAAGACTGTTACACTCCAAACAATAGTAAACATTAAAACACAAGAATACTTCACAATGACATAAACAGCAGTTAAATTGTTTGTTCCAGCAGTTATTGCGCTATTTTCTGGACATCTCTCCAGTTAAAGGCTGCAGCAAGGTCTAATACCATCTTTTTTGTTTGTTTTTGTTTAGAATGCATAATATACGTTCTAGGCTTTGGTTCACAATGAAATCTCTGGATGTTTTAATTAAGGGCAATGGTCACCTTGTGATTCTGATAGTGGCAGACTGAGGTAATACAGCAATCCTCTTAAAAATAACGAAAATAAATTTGTAAGCGAGGCATCTACGGATATTCTGCAGGTGACCTGCAAATGCATTAACATTCTGATTTCAGAAAAATAAGATCTACACGGGTGATTTGTCTTTAACAGTGCCATCCAAAGACAGATTTTTCTGCTGAAAACACTTGAGTGAAGTAAAACCTACCTAAA
>VYZX01021055.1:4652-33892 GCA_013401335.1 Brachypteracias leptosomus | reverse complement strand
AAACAAACTTTTCCTTTCCTTTTTCTCAAGTATCACTACATAAAGTTTGAAATTTTAGCTGCCCCATCTGGCAATAAATAGCTTTCATAACTAAGTAAAAATGTTTCAGAAGCCTGGGCACTTTTAGTTCTTACTTGATCTTCTAAGATGATCATACAAAACTAGACTGCATCTAACTCTGAATTTTTCAAGGCATCGACCAGAGTGTTCTGGAAGCCAGGGCAGTACAGACAATCCAGTGTCTTGGAACATTTCAGGTCTTCAGTAAGTGACTTGTATTTCAAGAAGGGACTTGCATCACAGTAAATATTATGATCATTCCCAATAAAGAAAAAAAAAAAAAAAAAAAGTATTTTCATTGCCATAGATCTTGCTACAAATTAAGGGTTTCACATTTCCACCTGACTCAGAAAACAGCGTTTTGAACTTTCACTAATATTTCTGACATTGAAGGTGTAATGTTTTTAAAAAGAGACTCTCATAATGACAGCCAGCAAGCAAGAGTTCAGTACCTCAAGTTCTTCACTGTCTTTGGGCTTCTCCTCAGAGGTCTGTTTAACAAAGTCAGGAATAAGGATTTCCAGTGTAGCTCGAGCTGCAGAAAATGTTTAAACATCTTGATTACACTTATCTTAAACAATGACTGTAAAGAGAAACAGCAGAATGAAGCACACTTTAAGCAAGCCTCACATGTCCCCTAGAAATATCCACTCATATTAGAAAACAACCTCAAAGACGGGTGTCTTCTTTTTGTAAGATGTATATTCATTGCATTTTTTAAAGGAAAAAAGAAATTCTACTTGATAATGAAAGTCTCACAACTAATTAAATGAAGAACAAACTGCTTTTTGCAAATGTCTATGAAAGGAAAAAAAATGACAATCAAGTCTCATTTTAAAAGTTACAAAGAGCCCCTAGGGCCTAACAATAGAGAGTTGTTATCTTGCCTCAGTTGTTAATGCCGAGCCCTACAACTCTATCACCAGGGAACCCAGAACCCTAGCACTGCACAAAAACTACACCCAGATCTTGCCCAAATTTTCACAGCAAAATACCTTTTTTCATGCACAAATAATTCTGGGCTGGCTTCTGGTGATTCAGCTACACTGACACATTTCATAAGTACCAAAAGTACCACAGGTGTATTATACATCTTTACATTCTAAGAAGTTATTTTTTCTTGATCCTTGTGCTAAAGACATTTAAATCTGGAATCACCAAGAAGTTCTAATGTGTCAGACACATTCTCATCAAGATCTTAATTATATTACAGACTTACACAATTAGAACTAATTAATGAAGACAAGTACTTGGAAATGAATCATCATGTAGTTCAGTGCAATTGTTTTATTACCAGAAAGAGAACCAAAAGCTTGAGGGATTTTTGTTTTTAAAGAAGGGTAAAGAATTAAGTTTTGCCAAAATCTATATGCCAGGTGTTTATATCGCACATGACAGCATAAACACATTCTTACTGGTTTGACCAATAAGACATTCATCAGTAGTTTACATCCAAGTTAACACCAGAAGTTTCTTCATAGTTTCCTGTCCCAGTACGTTGTTGAATGTAGGGTTGTCAGGAAAGCCTCTGCAACTGTATTTTTCACTTTTACCAAAAAGACACAAGTCTACCACCTTTGACTGTTATCAAAATGATTCCTACTTAACTCTTGCAAATATGTCACCTTCAAAGCAGAAATGAAAACAGATAAACAATTCATCCATTAGTAAAAGAAAAACATGTTACCAGCTTTATTCTTGGCAAGTTTTTTGCTGCTGGCAGTTCCTGCCCCGTAAGTTACTCCATCAATAATCACTGAGGCTCCAAAAGGTTCACTTGGGTTCTCTGGAAACAGAGCAGGAATGAAAATGAAAACTTTTCAGAACTCCCAATATAAAATACTCATCATGAACACGAAATACCATCACTACCAAGATTCTTTTTTATTCATTTCAGCTTCAAGAGCAATGGAAATCAAGAGGGATGGAAATTGTTTACTCTTCAGAAAGACTGAAGAATTGTTCACTCCAGTATATGAAAAGCTAACAGAGTTTTCCAACAACAGAGACTTACCACCCTGTACTTCATTCTTCCAAATGAAGAGCTTTTAAAGAGACCATTTGTAATCTGATGGAATTCAGATGTTAATTCCAAGGTTTTTGCATCACTTAACAGTGTAAATACAAAAGCTACACATTCCGATATTGAAAATTCACTTACATTATGTAATGCCTATTTAAGAATAATATAATTAGGAATAATGATAGATTCCATACTGGACTAAGACGCCTGACTTGTAATTTCTTGGATTGTGAGTGCAGGACTTAATCCTTTCAAGCCTGCTGCTGAAAAAGGCGTCATTTCTTTCTTCTCCATAAGGTACTCCAAAAAACACCCAGCAAAAGCAAAACTCCAAGGAGCATACACTACACTACTTCATAAAGTTATCTCAAATGCAGCTGGATAAGGCAATCTGGCTGGAATTTACAGAAAAAAAAGATCCAACATTAATTTGATTCCAGTTATATTTGCCATATATGTACAGTTCTAGATTCTTGATCAATCATCAAGTTCATTCCCCCACAATACTGATCTAAAATGAAATTCTCCCTGAATTTGGGGTTTTTTTGAGTGCTAGCATCCTTACCCAGTCTCAGCACAGCTTAAGTCTGGAACTACCAAACTACCTCTCACACCACTAACATAGATGAAAATAAAAGCTGTTTAAAACCACAAACAGATATCCATGCACAGTCAGTGCCCATATTTCACTGATGTGTCCTTTTAGATGCAAGGAGACTACTCAAATCCATTTTCACTTAAGCACAGTTTTCCAAGTGAAACCCCATACTGTTAAATATAAATTTAAATACAAGCCCACTCTTATCCTCAAAAGTCATGTTTAAGATACAGAAAACATTTCCTAGATAGAATTTGACTCCCAATGGACTTTCAAGACATTCCCCAGGAAAAAATGTCCATCATTTGGGGTCTTTGGCTTTTTTAAAGCTATCCAAGCATGAGATAAGCCATTGAAAACAGCATGTGCTCAATTAAAAACACTTAACAGACTTACCACATTCAAAGAAATTGTAAACAGGGCGAACCTTTAGGACTCGTTGCATATATTCATGCAGTATGCAAACTTCAGACTTCCCATTGGGATTAATGACAAATTCTACAAAAAAAAAAAGATGAGAAAGACAGCTAAGTAATTCCAGTCTTTAAAAGACAATTTCTACTACAAATAAACAAACTACAAGCTCCAAGGGGTAAGTGCCTGCTCAAATTAAATGTAATGTTGAATGGAACATGGATAATTATGACCTCAAAGTCCATTTTCTCTGAAAAAGCAATGAAAAATAAGCCTGAAAATTTCCTATCAACAACTGGAAGTGCACCAATTATGAGTGAAGTCAAATACTCCGTGTTCAACATTTGCAGTCCCATGGCCTCTGGACCTCTGTACACAGCATTTCTGGCAGCTAGTATCAATTAGAAATCTTCTAATTTACCCCTAAAACATGTTGTATCTCCCTTCTAATAATAGGCACATAGACTTAAAATTCACTCTGCTTTTTTTCCCCATGAAATTCTGTTTAGCAAGCCATAGATCAGGTCACTGTCCCCTTGCCCTGAATGTGCTCTTTTTATTTGAAAGGTCCTTCCTCCCCCACCGTCCCCAACAACAGTACTGATAGTCAAGAGTGCAAACCCTTTCTCAGTGAGCACTGTGGAAGTATGTGACAGAAAATTAAGATTAAGTGCATGAAGTCCTTAATTTAGATAGTTTTAATGTGGCTTTAAACTTAGAATTTAAGATAAAGTGTATTAACTAAAAATTTGGCTGCACCTCCCTGTAACAAGGAATGGTTAATATGCAACTCAGAACCTTTAATTCCGCTTGAGAAAAAAGCCTGAAACATGACAAAGGGCAAAACAAGAACAAAACCCAAATCACAGGTCTATGGACATTTTAAATGTCAGACTGCAGTTAAACATACATGGCTGCACAGCCAGTACAGGTCAGGGGTAACTCCCCTAGCTTCTCATTAGACATGACATCCACTCCTCACACCAAAGGACACAACAGTGCACACAGTCCTTTCTGAACTCTATCCATCAAACTGCTTTAAAACTGTATTTTTAATTGTAGACTTTAATCTGAATCAATGTGGCATTTGTAACCAGTCCCTAATCTGTGAGTAATTAGAACTGTTATAGAATGGAGAGAGCAGCAGCACTGAGTGACTAAGCAGGGGGTTTTCAGTAGCAACCTACAGTAACTAGCAGCTGACAGTAGTAACCCATTACTAGGACTGCAACCTTAAATAAAAGCCCTTTAATTGAGGAATTACTCTTTTTAATAGAAAGTATATTTTAAAAGTATTTTTCCTTTACTATGAAATATGATGGAAACAAGAACAAGAAAAAAGTGGACTTATTACAGGATTTGTTCTTTATTTCCAGTCAAGCTTAGAACTGTAACTAGTCTCTGACATAGACTATTTGAAGCACAGGTAGACACACGAACCTTTCTTTGTAGGTGCATCCTGCACAGACAAGGTAATGAGTTTCTGGTTGGCAGGCAGGATGGGCCGCTCGGACTCCGCCTGCTTCCGCTTCATCTCGCGGTTGAACTGCCGCCTCTCCGCCCACGTCCTGAACTTCTTGACAGTAACTTGCTCAAAGTCAAAACGCTTCTCGAGATAGCGTCTAAAATCTTCCAGATCTAAGAAACACAAGCAGGTTATTCTCTGTACTTTACCCCTGACCAGGCATTAGGTTCACTGTTTCCACTGTTTTCAACGTGTTACAGTTGTTTTCTCACACTAGGAGCAAAAGTAACACGCTTAAGGTTATGACACTATTTTATACTAACAGAACGAATGACAAGTTTTCCTGTTACTGGACCAAATGCAAAACATTTGTGCAAACTGGAAAACAAAGTAAAAAAAGAGCATTTCATTCTGCCACTTGATTTACTAAGCCCTAACCAGCATAATGCCCAACATGATTTGTAACAACATACTAGTAATTTTCTATTTCATCACCTCTTCACTCTCTTATTACCTGAAGCGAGGCACACTAACAGCAGTTACACTATTAGCCTTGGTTTCCTGAAGCCAAAACTGACTATTGCTGCCTGTAACAAATGCTGTACCAGAAAATATTATGTAATTATGCCCCATGAATATCTGCTGGATTCTAAACAGAATTTAACACATCCATTTTCACATACAAACAACTGAAGGACTGCCCTGCCCACCCCCCAAAGTACAGCTGCTTCTGTTTTATAGGATATTTCTGTAGATACAAGCAGCAAACAAAGAGTAGCATCCCAAGATGTAAACAAACAAAAACAAGCTGCTGGCATTGTTTCTCTCCACAAAATGCAAGTCAAGCTTATACATGATCACTCGGTATCTTTTTCAGTAATACAGAAAAAACACTATTTAAAGAGAGACCTAGACAGGTGAACTTCATGTAGAAGATAAGTACTTACTGGTTTTTAGTTATGCTGCTAAATACTGATTTAAAAAAACCAACCAAACAAAAACCACTTGTGGCATGGTTTTTGGACTGAACAGGATATGCCTAATGACAAGTTTTATGTTTGACCACTACAAAGCTAAGCAACAGCCTACAATCCATATCAGTATTCTGAGCAGCTGTAATTTACACAGATGGTACTCTCAGGTATGTAGTTGTAGTAAGTGGCACATGAGTTTTCTCTCCAAGTTCCTCTAAGCTTGGCAGTGATTTTGGCATGACTTCTTTAGGCAGCTTTTTGTGTAAAACCTATCAGATCTGCATAAATAAAATAACGAAGCATCACACCCCTTTGTATGAGTGCCATTATAGTCGTATGAATTATTCTGCTAGACTTGTGCAAATAAGCAAATTTAGTTTAATTGTATGATTCATCTTAAGAGATCATACTGAAAATAGATATAATTCAGCC
This sequence comes from Brachypteracias leptosomus, assembly GCA_013401335.1. Taxonomy (NCBI): domain Eukaryota; kingdom Metazoa; phylum Chordata; class Aves; order Coraciiformes; family Brachypteraciidae; genus Brachypteracias; species Brachypteracias leptosomus. Next base: position 27,926 of record VYZX01021055.1, on the reverse strand, counting down.
AATACAGACTGCACAGAAAAGCCTAAAGAAATCACACACACACACTAGACAACAGCAATTCATATGTATACACTGACTTCACTGATTCTTAAACTGAGATAAAGTCTACAGGACTATACTAAAATTTTCACATTTCTGTGTGTAAAACCTTTGCACATGGACTCCCAAGCCTCCAGCAGAAATCTCCATTCTAAGTTCCTCTTCCTGCTAGATCCAGTATTAGAAATCAATTTTATTTCTCCTGGTCTCTGCATATAAAAAGCTGTGCAGAAGGACAACTGACCACTTGATCTCGGCTAAGACATTATTCAGTTGCCAAGTCTGGAATAAAGCACACATATCCCGAATGCCAGTACCCCAGCTCCAGTCAAGAAAAGACTCCACTTTCCATACATACCTACAGATTCATCTTTGCATACTTCAACTTTGGCCTTAACTTGTCCTAAGGCTCCTTGTGCTGCATCTCCCCCTGAGGGGTCTTTGTCATCTAAAGGCCCAGAATCAGCAGCAGTAGAATCTGGTTCTTCTGTTTGGCAGTCCAGTTCTGAAGATTTATCTAAGTGTTTTACAGGTGATACTTCCCCATTTGGGGTTATGTCATTGTTTTGTTCCCTTTCCTCATTTTCCTTCATTTTTTTGTAATGCAAGCAGGGAATGCTACTAAGGGGAGGATCATGTTTCTGCAAATATAAAATAATACAAAAAGGTTTCAGTACCTCAAGGTCACCAAACAAAAAAGCAGAACTCAAAACCAAAAGACATTACTCTTACTTAGTCTAGGCTTAGCAATCTCACTCTACTCCAGATCTGAGTACGTCAATTACTAAGGTATTTTGGCACTAATGCTGACACTAACCTTCAAAGTGTGTCTGCTGGTTTAAATCCAAACGATTATCTTCAATTACATGTAAATGCCACATGCTTTCATAAAATCCACTGAGCTCTCTTGGGGTTTAAGCCCATGACATTAACACAACCTTCTGCAGAATCCTTGGGTTCATGAATGTCACATGCTTACCTCTGTACATGTGGACCATAAGTCACAGCTCAGGCTAGAATACAGCTACAAATAAATGATCTAAATATATTTAACGGTGGAAGAAAACCAACATTTTGCAGCCATATGGTAGAACAACAAAGGCATGAAATCAAACAAGACCATCTCATTCACTTTAACTGCCCAAACTCATTGCAAAAACCAGAAAACAAAGCACCGTAAGAAAATTGCACCATATTTTCAGAAACAGAGTTTATTTTCAAGGACCCTAATCCTAATGCTGGAAAGATGCCTGCTAAAGCAGAAAACTATTCAACTGATTGCAGGAACATATCTAACTTTTACAGATCACTAAGTATTTATGTAATTGACAGCTCTCACCCTTATGCTTCCTGTTCCCAAGAAATAAGGTCTAGACCAGGTAACAACTCTAGATTCTCTGTGAAGATATACAGGGATGCCCGAGTTATGGAATGTCATGATCCATCCATCTGGCAAAGGTTCTGTAGGAGGGCGGCCACGACCTTTAAAGCAAAGAATGGCTTTAAACTGGGGTAGACTGCTTAGAAGAACAAAAAAACCACAATCAAGGTTTTTATTTTTATTGCTTTTTCTTTCTCAAAGTGTAAAATGGCACTGAAACAAAACTAAAAAAAAAAAAAAGAAGTTTTGCAGAAAGATTGTTTTGGTTTAATAAAAAGGCACAGGCTTCTAATCCACATTAAATCCTGCAAAATTATAATTCCATTATGTTTTCACCTGAAAAGCAATAGTAGCACTAATTTTTATACAGACTGATTAGTTCATTTCACCAGTGAATTTTCTCATCCAATAAAGTTAATCCAGCTAATCCTCATCCAGTAAAGTTTCTCTTCTCTTTAGTCTCCTTTATGTATTTATACCGTCACAAGTACCACCATATTTATTGGAAAAGTCAGACTTGCTTTTGAAACAACTGAGCTTTCCATTAAAAATTTTTGCACTTGTCATGAGGGATAAGTTTGAATTGAGACATCACTAGACCCAGAGACCCAAAAGGCCAACAAGGAGCTGCCTTTAAACTAAAGCCTTCCTATTATATTCTTCAGCGTAGGCACAATACAAATCAGGATTGATTCTACCAGCCTTTATGCTTAAATATCTTAGCCATCAAAAACACTACTTCTTTGAGAAAACAAGACTGAAATAAGAGTACAGTAAACCAATATGAGGAATCACATAGAAGAATAAACAAAATTGCAGTAAAATGATTATGCCCACACTCGAGTTAATAATACACAGCCTCATTCCTTTTTATTCCAGAAATCAGAGAATGGTCTCACTCTTCTCTACATCAGAAATCAGACTCAGCTGAGATCTTCCTGGCAATCCTGTGTTACTATAAAATTTTAGAGAAAAACTGTTTGGTTTCTTATTTCAGAATATAGTGAAGCTGTAAAATATTACCCTACAGCAGGTTCAAATTTTAATTCTAATTTAGACTCTTTTCAGTTACATTCATAGGGACTGGTTAACATTCTTAGCTCTTCATTAGCAGTTTGTAACATTTAAACAATTAAAATTGATAAAAATAAGCTACTGACTTTCCTAATGATTTTTTTTTATCCTACTATTGCATGCATAAACACTCCACCTAGAGCAATTTCAGCAAAAGAAGTTATGTAACTAAAGTAGGAAGAATTCCACAACGACCACAATCTTCAGCTGTTTCACAGTATTTGAGACAAAAAAACCCCAGACCATCCTTGTTCACCTCCCCACCACCGAGGGAACATTCTTCATGATTTTTCACAAATCCCCACACTAAAACACATTGTCATTACAAACAACAGATGAAAATCAAAAGTACTCTCCAGAATGAACTTCACTCTTCAGGGACATGAACAATCATACACTACAGTAAGAAGCCTTCAAACAATAAAATTCTGTAACACATTATTTAACAAGAATTGCTATCCTAAACTTTGCTTGCTGATGTACTTTTGTTCTACAGACATAAGCCACACACAAAAAAATACAGATATTTAAGGAACATTAACTTACTTTTAAGTACGGTTTTAATTTTGGTCATCATTGGCTGCACACTTGTTTCTCCATCAGACTGGTGATCACTTTCACCACCATATTTCTCATTTTCTATTCTCCTTGTTTTGGGTGCTCGAAGACCCTCTTCCAGCAGAGCATCCACATCATTATCAAAGTCATCCTGAAAAAGACTTCATCAGACAATATCCTTCTAGGTCTCCCTTTCCCCTTGCAAAGAAAAAGTATACAGTCTTGCTATGTACTTCCATACATAGACAAACTAGAAATTTCCAATGATTCCAGTAAAAAGACTGAAAAACAAGAAAATAAGTTTTTGTAAGTGAGAACTGGCATTTTTCATGATAAAATGAACTGCAATTGAGTAAGAAGTATTTTAAATGTTATTTTTAAACAAGACTATAGAAGCTGCCACACAACTCAGAATTTTGACCAAGATAATCTACAAAAGTTTTCAGCTAAATTTGTCTCTGAAAATTCTGCATTTTTGACTCAAGTAGTACACACTTGTAGAAGAGACTGTTTCAGTGAATATTCTTGCATATTTTTTCTAGCCACCTGGAAACCTCTTACCCACCAAAACCCCATGGATTTACTTACCTCATACGAGTAATTCAAGGTTTCTTCATCCACTTTATCTCTTTGAACGATTGCTTTAGATGTGAATCCTCCTCCTTCTTCATCTATTTCCATCAAATTGTCAGTAAAATCTTCTAACTCATCCAGAACTGCATATTCCACTCTCTTTTCCTGATCAATATCATTTTCATCATCCTTCTTGTCATCGTTTTCACCCCCTATTCCTACAGCTTTACCATTACTACCACCAAAAGGACAAACATGCAAATCCCCATTGACATTATTAACACCAAAATCTGTATCTGCCTTATAATCCTGCTCAACTCCAGTGTACAGAACTTTCCTATCTTTGCTTTTGCAGCTTTCTGTAAAGCTAACACTAATCTTTACATCTTTAAGTAACTTAAGATCTGGGGTGAACTTTCGAACTGACGGTGCATGACGAGCAGTTCTTGGGCTTTGGTCACTATTGTTAGGGTCTATTATAAGACGACTTTTGTAGCAGGCAGATCCCTTTGTGAGAAGCTGTGTTCTGTAGATACTGTGCGTGTCCCCAGCAGGGGTATCTGACTGTCCATCACCACCAGAGCCAACGTCCATTACCTCTGCGTCACTGGACGTTTGCAGGGGAGGTGGTGGAGGCTGTTCGTTAGGCGGCAGAGGTGGGGGACAAGTGTGATTCTCCACATTCATTTCTCTTGCAGGTTCTTTAGGGAGGGGTGGTACATTTTCATATTTCTCCATTTTTAAAACTACTGTTTTAAGAAAACACAATGCTTTAGTCAATGTTTGTACCTATACTCCTAACATGCGTAAGTCCATCAAGATTGGTTTATCATGTTCTATTCAATATGCAACACTGATGATTCAGTTAAGCTGACTACATTGTTCTTTTCATTAATGTAGACAGCTTTCAGAATCACTGTCTCAATTATTGGAAATCACAATGCATTCAGCTTAAATAGCTGAAGACTAAGACTGCATCTTCATTGGATAAGCAGGTCTCCCTTTCTTGAGTCAACCTACAAGAAGAAGAAGAAGAAAAAAAAAAAAGTATTTGTCACAGAAAAAAAATAGAAATAGTATCCCAGGCAAAAAGAAAAAACATCACTCCTTCCAGCATAAATTTCAAGTAGAAGAGTGACATTTTTACAGTGAAAAAACAGGGTATCTTGATACCATTTGGAACGAGGCAGAAATCAGACTGTTTTTACTGTTTGATCTGAACACCAGCCCAAAAATGTGCTAACACTGGGCTGCCTGTGTAAGCTGTTGACTATCTCTCCTGGGTTAGCAGGCAGAGCATTAAGCATGACATTTGTAGGGACCAGACTAAACACTGTGCTTTTTGTGGGGATTCTCCTGTTATTTAAAATAACCTGGTATTCAAGTCATACTTACCCACACAGGAGAAAAGACAGTTAACTTACAGTTTAAGACAATTTGTGAAACCAACAAGATTTTAACAACTGTAGTCTTAGGGGTTTGGGGTTTTTTTAACATTAAGTGGGTTCTTTGTACCCTATCTATGATGGCTTCTTCAACTCTACTACTGTCATCTGTGTAGGACTATAAGCACCGGGAGAAAGGAAGCATAACTTCTTACCTGCTATTTTGGTTTCTCCAAGTCCCACATTGTCATCCCAAACTGGGTTTAAGTCTTCCTACCAGCTAGAAATAAAGCAATATTCCCCTGCCAGAGCCAGCCAACTGGCTGAGTCTGCTCTGTTCAGAGTATTTCCAGGGAGTAGAGAAAGTCCACCCAAAGATTCTAGAAAGACAAGCTCCAAGCCCTCAGTGTGCAACATTTGAAGGCATCAGGGTACAATGTCTGGGTTGTTATGAGGGACTTGGTGAAGCCAAATGTAATTCTCTAAAGTATTTCCACATCATCCCAGACAGAACAAACCAACAACAATAACCAAACACCAACTGGGGCAAGTCAGAAGGCTAGAAATCAGGAGTTACAAAGGGATCAATTCAAATTCAACAGCATACAGAAGCAACCTACCTGGAAGCTGAAAGAAAGCAAAATACACAACAGAGCAAACTCTTATTTTAGTGATTTGTCAAAAAAAGAAAGTTTTACTAGGGCAGCAGAATAGTTCTTATTTTGTGGTGGGCTTTTTATTTGTTTTGTTTGTTTTTTAAATGTACTCAAAACTGCAACACATTCAATATGCTGAGCTTGACGTGCATTGTAGAATTACTAAGGAAAAGGACTCCATTTTGATAAAAGCTCTAAAATAATCCCATCTTCTCAGATACAAACATATTACTTTCCAGAATGAAAAATAGCTCATTCTCTAGTGAGACAAGCAGTTCTATCTATTTAAACCCATTCAATCTTACAAGATGATCATACAATCACCCAAGCAGTGATCAACTCCTTTGTCTTTCAACAGGTTCTCAAACACCTTATGTTACACAAAACACCTCTAGAAATATATTTACCTAATGACCTTTCCCCTTCCTCATCTTCAGATTAAAAAAGAAAAAAGAAAGAAAAAAGGTCAATATCAAATTATTAAGTTCTTCACAAGAAATCATTAGTGTCTTCATTGTTAATTAAAAAAAAAAGAATCAGAAGTCACAGTACAAGTTCAGTAACTCCTGGAAACTAAATGCCTAAGTAAACTAATTTTTCCACCTGAGAGTCTCTAGAATCTACTGAAAAGAGCAAAACAGAAGTAATTTACACAGAAATGAAATAATGTATAGTATTCCAGATTGTGAAAGTGCACTACCTTCCCATATGACCAAGGAGCTACCTGGTCCAACTACAAAGCCTGCTTTTGACATACATGACATGATCACAAATGCAGTTTCCACACCCCTGATACATGTCCTGTTCCTACATTAAAGAGTGTTTTAACAACACCAACATCAAAACACAAAAAAATTTATCTTTACCTACCTAGCTTTGGAAGTTTGCTGATACTACACCTCTGCTCTTTGCGGGAAAGATGTCTTGTTATTCTATTCATGCACTATTAACAATGAAATTCTTGTTGTCTTCCCCTTCTTGTTGGCCTTGAAATAATGACTAGCATACCAAATCACTGCCAGGGATTGTCTGCTGCTCAGTACACACACTGTGGCCAGAAAAAGTACTAGACCAAGATGAGTTTAAACTGCCTTTCCAGCCATAAACCTGCCACATCCCTAGGGTAAGATAACAGAGTCTGGCAGCTCTACAGTTACAGTGGGCCACAATCCCTTCCTGTAAGCTACAAAAAACCAGCGAGAAGCAGAGTAACACAAGTCCAACTCCTATCTACTTTCTTGCCAACAGATGTTACAATATGCTCTTTATATCAGGGGTTGGAAAAAAAAAAACCCAACACAACAAACCAGCAAACTCCACAAGAAAACTAGTAAGGATTCTCCCTTAGGTATCAGGTATCTTAAAAGAAAGACAGAAAGGATGAAACATGAAAGGATGAGTCAGATGAGCCTGTAGGTTAAAAAGAGTCAAATGGACCTTAGGTCAAGGGAAGCCAACCACCATGTGTAAAAACAGACTTTGAATACTGGGTCACGTAATATTAGAATACAACATAGGTTAGTCTGCCTTAATTAACCGATTCTGAAAGAAAAGATTTTATTATCCAAGGCTCCACCAAGTTCCATCGACAGTTTCCTGAAGGACTCCTTAAAAACATATGGAACACCACTGAGAGCTGCAACAGCCAGTACAGAACACTGAAGGAACTCTGGGTGACCTGCTGATAATCTGAAAGCCCAGCTCATGTTCCCCAGATCATAAATACATGGAAATGTCACATTTTTAATTGCTTGCTCTTATTTTAGCAGATAATTTGAAAATGTTTCATGTTACAAAGTAAACTCAGAGAAACAGATACACGGTGGACATACAAATGTAATGCAGCAAACTGCACAGGTCCCAACAAAAGAAGTGTCTTGGCTTGGTTGTCTTACAGATGTTTTTTGAAGACAGAAAGAACACCAATAAAAAACAACCAACCCACTTCTCTGTTTACTAAGTACCGCCACCTATTCCCACAATCAGAATGGGGCAGAGAAGTACACAGAGAAAAGAATATCTCTTTTCAAAATAGGAAAAACCAATATCTTAACATTTGTAACCAGCACTACCCAAACCCCGAGAGAAAATCCCTTCACTGGACAGCATGTCAGCACCCTTACAAGTGACTTCAGCAAGGAACATATTTTCTTCATGAATACTTGTAGCTGCAAACAGGAACAAGGAACAGCACGCTACAGATTCTCTCTTAAAAATTAACTTTTAAAATGAACAGGGTTCCTTGTCTGAAACTGCTTACTTCACATTCAGTGACCCCAAAAGGAAGAGCGGCTCAGAGCAAACTCTCCTTAGTTGCTATCCAAATAGAAAGTCCTCGTCCTCCCCATGCTCCAGCTCCAAATGGCATCTCTGCAGAGCAGAATTTAGGAGGCATGATTATGTTGAAAGATCCACTCAGCTTTAAATCTCATCAAAATAACTTCTTGCTCAGAATCATCTACCTTCTTTTTATTATACCTATTGTATCTTTTTGATACATGCACTCCTAAAAATAAGTTAACCCTTTTTATTATCAACTGCTCAAAAAAACCCCAAACCAAAACCAATGAGACTGAATTTATTTTCTTTAAACCAGAACAGGAATTCTCAGAAGAAAAATACTCTGTAAGTTAACTATTACATACAGAAACTCATTTCTTTCCCCCTTATCAATTTAAGAATAGAGAGATTCTGAAAGGAAGAACCACTTCATGTAAGTCATGAAGGTAGTTTAAGAAAATGCAGTCAGGGCCCAACCATAACATTATCAGTGGCAAATACAGACAAGGCTAAAGAACGTCTCTAGTTCATAAGACTTCATCCCATTTCAGAACAAACAGAGCACATAGTTTTGGAAAGGCACCCTCAGAAATGGTGAAGCAATTGCTGCTTTTATAGCTTGACCAGTTTTCTGGCAGGGTTTAGATAGTTTAAATTAACTGTGTAAAACAGGAAACTTTTCTTTAAATCTGCAAATCAGAGTCTAGGAAAGAGAAAAAATATTCTTCCTTTCACATCATTAACCGCTTCTTACTTGTAAAGAAAAACAACAGACATGAGGAACCAAAGTCCCCTCTCACTCTCCAAAAACACAAAATAATCCTGATAGTCAAAAGAGGCTACCCAAAAGGACTAGAGACCTTATTCCTCATCCAGAATTAAAAATAGGAACTCTTAAGTTTAATTACCTAAACAGAAGGGAAAAGAGATACACTTAAAAAAACCCCCAAAACAACCCGATAGAAATCCCACATCTCTAACTCACAACCTAAGGGAATAAAGAAATTGAATGGGTTCACACAGCAAGCCCCCAGTCTCAGTTTATGAGGGAGGGATGCCTGGATGTTAGAGGGCCCACCACCCCAGCAGGCAAACACATTTTATAGATAAACCTAAAGCCCAAGGAAGAGAGGTACAAAAGAGAGAACTATTTTTCCAGCCGAAAAAGGTAAAGCAAGCAGAGAGAATAAACCTTTTAAACATGGAACGAGATCACTGAGAGCAAGACATTACTGTGCCTCACTATTAATAAAAGGAACACTTGAAGAATCCTGAGAGTTGGGGGCAGGCACACCCGCCTTATCTTCATCGCCCCAGCGTACCAACTAAAAGAAGTGAACGGGTGTCCGCTGAAGAGTTGCCTTTTCTTCCTAACTTAGCACGGGAGGCGAGACACGCTCTTCTCCCCTGTACAAACGGGTGAGTCCAGCGGACCCCCACCCCTCGGCCCTCAGGCGAGACACGGCGCGGGGCAGAAACTCGCCGGAATTGATACTCCCCGTCACCCCCCAGCAAGAAGGTGTGCAGAAGGTAGGAGGACACGGCGTTTCCTTTCCTTCCGACACCCCAAACGCAATTCTACGGCGTGAACGAGAGGGGAGATGCCTGGAGACGGGCAGGAAACAAAAAACAACTCCCCCCAAGCACCCTACACAAACAGCACCAGCTCTGAGGGAAGGACGCTCCAGCCGGGGGCGGCCCCGGGGGAAGCTCCGCACGGCGACACCCGCCCGGGAGGGCAGCCCCTGCCCGCTCCAGCGGCCGGACGTGGGTGCATTCACCACCACAGCTCAGGGAACGGCTCCTCATGGCTCCCTGGCCGTCGACGGTGGGGTCCGCACTATCCAGGCGGCAGGCCAGGTGGCTCCCGCAGGCTCCGCGGCCTGTGGGGACGGAGGGGTTACGGGCCGCGCCCACTCCTGCATGCTCTCCCCGTCGCCCCACGGGGCCGGCACCCACCTGAGCCATGCCCGTGTCCCTGCCGCTCCTCCGTGGGTTGAGGGGCAAGGGCGAGCTCGGTCACTTCACGAAAATCGTCCCCCACTCCGCGCCGCTGCCGCCATCTTTAAACGCCTGCTCCGGGCCGCTCCAGCCCGCAGGCGGGACTCCGAGCTCGACAAGCCAATGGCGTTCCCAGCCTCATCTGTCACGAATTTGAAATCTCGCTAGCCATTGGTGGGTTCCCTGGCATGTTAACCCGTTCTGCCAATAGGAACGCGGAAGGCATACGCCCTCACAGCACCAGGCCAATGAGGGGGAGGCGGGGGCGGGACAGAGACGACGGGGGCGTGGCTGGCCGTGCCGGGAGAGCCGCGCCCTGCGGAGGGCGGGCTCCTTTGTCTGGGGCTTGGGGAAGTCGCTGCCGCCGCGGACGGCTCCGGCTGGTCGCAGCCTCGCTGCCATTGGGCTGTCTGGAGCGGTGGCGACCGGGGTCGTTAAAAGGGGCCGCTGCGGGGAGGCGAGCGGGCAGGGCAGCCCCGGGGCCCCGCCTTGGCTTTGGGGGCACGGCTCCATAACCGCGCCCAGCCTCTGCTGCCACAGGCTGACGGGAGCCGCTGTTCCCGGAGAGGGGCCCAGGCTCTGAGCGAGACCCTGCCCCGTAGGGCTGCGGGAGCCAGGCCCTGCGTGCGGCGCTGCACGTACCGTGGCGGCCTCGCCCGCGCAGGGCGAGAGGGAGAATCCGCACTGGGATTCTGGGCTCAGTCCGCTGGTGTGAGAGCGAGGTGGGATAACCTGGGGGTCAAGCTGACCCTTAATGTGTTTTGTCCTTTCACTGCAGCTACTCTTATAAATTGAAAAAAAAAAATACACAGCAGAAGTAAGGGGTGTAGGAAGTTACTGCCTTTTAACAGTTCTGCCTTTACCAGCTAGCTAAACAAAAATCAAACTACTTTTTCCAACAAACACTACTTTATCTCTTTAAGCAGCACAACTACAGCATTACTTCTTCAAAATTGATTTACTTAAAAAGGATAAATAAAAGTAGGAAGATCGTGCATGCAATATATATACACCCAGCAGTTTACAGAATAAGCCCCAAATCTGATTGTAGCATTTAGACAATTCCTAAATTATAGAAAACATCTTGCACAAATTATGTAAAAATTACTTCTAAAGGGTTAATGAACATTGGCTATTCTAATTCACTCTGCTACTTTATAGATACACTTCCCCCACCACAAAGAGACCTAGAGTAGCTTTTACTGATACACTTAAATAAGGTTGCCTCTTATCATACTGATTTGAAATCAACATCAAACAAAATATCATAATATATACTAGTTTAACCACCAACAGTACAATTGCATTTAGCTATGATACATATTTTTGTTACATATGTGACTTTAAGACATGAGAATCTTTTTCTAATATTTCACTCGTGTCTTTGAGGCCCCCAAATACTGTTATAAAAGATAACAGTAATGTTTTAATAACATTTTAAAATAATATTTTTAAGACCTCTGTTAGGCCTTTCATCTTTATCTGACTGGACCAACATCTAATGATATGGTGATAACTTATATGGACATAGTGTCATGGTACATAATGATAAGCTTACTAAAATTTGCAAGCTTCCCTCAAAAACTGAAAGCAGTATCTAATTTTTAATTCCTCATAACAGGCTTCTGCGCTCAAGCCATTAGGTTTTCTAATTACGACTGCTTTTATTAACATTAAACCACTTTAGAATGCATATTTAATAAATACCTATGGTTTGCAAAACAGCCATTTATATCACTCTTCAACTTTCAGAGCTGAGGGAAAAAAATCTCATGATTAAGTCCAGAGTTTGAGTTGATGCTGGTAGTTGCTGTAAACCAGCTGTGTCCTGTCACCTCATAAATTGCTAACATTGACAGAAGATTGTCCCCTTCGAAGGGCATATCAAAATGCAAGCATTGTGACTCATTTGCATCCAATTTATGTGACTATATAATTGAAGTATAGCACACTTCAGAAAATAGCTTAATTTTTTTGTATGTACATAAACAGCAACATTTCGGTTAGGATCAGAAGAGGCACAAACAGATTTTTGCCTAGAGTTGGAAAAATTAAAATTCTTGCAATGCTTTGAAAGTGAAAAAATAACCAGTATGTTTCCATTGTACATCTGTTTTCAGAGATTCATAATACCATGACTTAAAGCAACAATGCCACTGCTGATTGAGACACTGACACTGATACTGAAGGAAATATACTTCTAACTTTTTCTATAGAAAAGAATAATCCAATAGCAAAACAATGGTTTCATCAAAACAGTGTTAAAATCATGGTTAAATTTTTAACCCAGAAAGCCCACGTGACCTCTAGAAAATTAAATCAGATCTGCTGTGTCTCAAAGGTTGCAAAAGGATCACCCAGACTTCTGACAAAAGACTTGTTAAACATGCACAAAAATCTTCTCTTCCATCTAGTTGAATCAGAAGCGCAGAGGTCCCCCTGCATAGCACAATAAGCATTTACAGTAGTATCACAAACTATCATTATCATCTACAAAAAATCCTTTCCTAATGACAAGGAATTGTTCATGTACAAGATACAGGAAAGATGGACAGAAACATTTACTAAAAACACAAAATACAGAAAACAAACATGTAAGGAAAACAACTACCAGCTTTGTAATAAAGTTAACAGGCTGCATTCATCAGAGTGAAAATTAGGTGGAGCCAGTGTCTTTTTCATATTCTTAGTTATAGAATCAGTAACTGCAGCACATACTGAGCTGTTCCAACAGCAAAAGCTACTGGAAGACAAATTCTGCTCAGCCTGCATACTTTTACTTCAGTAAAATAAGTTGTTTTGCAACTTTTTACTACTTCTGTTGCTAGTGAGCTGGTATTTGCTTGCATTATATATTTTCCTGTCTCACTTTTTCCTGAAATCTGCTTCCCTCAACCTGAAGACTTGAAGTGGGATATGACAACTAAGAGCTCAAATAAGAAGTAACAATTTTAAAAAAATAATTTCAAATTTGGATGAAACAAAGATGCTGATTTTTAAGTAACTAAGTGACCTTCCCATTAGAAATGGGACTGCACAAGTCACTCCTAAGCAGCACTCTGCAATTGCCTGTTGGAGCTGGGTTGGTGCTATAGCACAGTGACCAAAGGCTGCCCTTGCTGCTTCTTGATATACAGAACAAACATGTCCCTAGGGCTGAAAATCCCGCATTCTTAAATACACACAGTTTATTTATGGAAATATTAGAGAGAAAAGTTAAATAACATCTGTGTGGGACAGAAAAGCAGTCTTCATACTTTGCTTTTCATAGGTCCTTTCACCAAAATAGTTCAGGGTGCTTTTCTAGAATAGACAATATTTATCTGCAATTTGTCAAGATAAACTTAAGCATAAAAGCAAACACCACCCTCTGAGGCAGCCCTGTGGCTGCTTTCATGTTGTGTATCTCTATCACACACTGCTATTCAGTTGTTTAACTCTGCAGGTCAACGTAGTCACTTTGCAAGAGCTACAGCAGCGCTCCATTGCCAGCGACTACTTGAGACATTCTGGCTTCTCCCAAACTTCTCCAGCCAGTGACTTCTGTTGAGTGGCAGTTCTTGTGAGTCATTATACATCATGATGTTTTAAATACCAACCTGTGACAGCAAAGCTTTGTTGTTCCACAGGACTGCTGTGAATTACAGCCAAGAAACTTGCTCCAATTCCTTAGCCTGGGCTACTATAAATACTGCTGGTGGCACATAAACACGAATCAGGAGCATAATCTGTGGCTGCCAAAAATGCAGGTGTAGTTGCATTTACACAGGCAAGCCCATAAATGTCAGTACTTTTGTTTTGCCCAACAGAGGCAAAATAAGTTATGCTTCTGAACGCAGAGTTGTGCTGGTATGGTTGGTTTTTATGGAACTGCCATTCTGGGACTGCTTTGCCAGGCTAAACACATACACATTATACCAAGAGAGTGCTCAGACTTGACTGGTACAATATATTGCTAAAGAAAATAGAAGAATTAGCAACTGCCATATTGCAAGGATACCGATACACCACACACCTCTCACACACTACATCTCTAAGTAAACCAACATAAGGAGATTCATGCAGCAAAAGAAGTGGTGGTGAGTACTCGAGCTTCATGCTATGTGCATGACAGACAGTTTTGCTTCAGGCTAAACTATTACCTGTTGGAGTACACTTAGTGCATTCCTGAAGCGCATCTACCAGTTCTGTTCCATCTGAAAACAGTCTAGTCCCTGCCACCTGAGGCTGCTCTGGAATGTGAGGTAAAGCACAGTAAATAGGGACTATCAGAACAATAATGTAAATGCACTACTAAATCAAACTAAGGTCTATTTGTAATTGAAAGGACAGTTAATTCCTCTCCAAATGCCAGCCATTCAAGTGAGATATGACAAACACGAGATGAATAAAAGCATCTGACTAAGACCTGGTTCCGTGGTTATTTCCAGTAGCTATTCCCAGTAAAGCTAGTACAGGGAAAGGGAAAAAACCCCAAAACCCTTTCTCATTCACCATTTTCTTGGAAGAGCACAAAAGCCTCAATTACTGAATACTAATTATAATGTTGTACCATGAGAAGAGACACTATTGGCTCCACATATTCTTCAGTTTATTATTTAATCTATCTTAATTATCGTCTGAAAAGTGATGTGATTTTCTCGACTGAAGAGAAGCAATCAATGTGTTTACACAATGTGGTAAGCTCCTGACCAAGGCTGGCTCGGTGCCTGCAGAGGCTGGAATGTCAGAGCAGATACCCACTGGAAATGCTCCCCCTGCCACCAAAGGCAAGCTCAGGAGGCACCTCATTGCATCAGTGGGCACAGCCGCCCTCCAAGGCCACAGAAAGAACAAGCTCATAAAATAAAGTTTCATAAAACCAGCTCAGTTCCAGAACGTTTTACTGAGAATATTTAACCATATAATGATTATGAAGAATGTGCTGAAGTCCCATTAATTTAGAGCAAGCTAAATGAGGACTAAATATGCTTCTAAGTGCTCATGGAAAGGGCAGCTTAGACATTTGTTTAAATTCTTAGTTACTATTACATAAACATAATTGCAGAGACAAAGCATACAGTAGCATCATTACACTTCATAATAATTTCATAGATAAAAATGCATTCTACATAAATTATTTTCAAAATAATTTCTATGCCATTCAAAGTAATTTGAAGAAATTCAAATCCCATACCTATGTGACAATCATTGCTTCAATGGGAGCTTTATAATCTGTGTGCAGGGTTGTTGTTCTGGTTTGAGGTTTGGTAATTTGGTTGTTTTGGGCTTGTTTTTGGTGGATTTTTTTTTTAAATTTAATCAGAATACATCACTGAATGCCGTTTCCAGCTCAAACTCTTCAGGAGAGAGATCAGGACTTCGCGTGGGTTTTTATAATGTTTTAAGAAGCATCGAGGTTTTGCTTGTTGAGACAAATATTTAATAATGCAAATAATACAATTTTAATAAGTAATGCGATATTTCAAGCTGATAGTAAGGAAACAAAGGAAGAAAGTAAAATAAATCACAGAATGAGATGGAAATGAAATGCATGCTGAAAGAGGTGCCATTTGAGCAAATATATTTGGAATATGGATGTTATTTTGTTTTACTCACCTGTTAAACTGAATGCTTCCCTTGCAGTCATTATCAAGTATTCAACTTTGCAGTTTATCTTATCTCTGTGTTACCACTACATTTAAAAACACTCTCTAGCAATACATGACAGAACTCTACAGAGAGTGGCCTTTTTGGCATGGTTGAGTGGAATTAATATTAGAACAGATAATTCATGATGATGATGATTCTGAATTCTCCACTAATTCTTTGTAAATATAATTTTATATATGTATATAATATATTATAGATAACTTATAAATCTATTATATCTTGTTACATAAAACAGTAGCTTCATCAGGCCACACAAAATTTCATGTTTAGAATAAAGATCTCAATACAGTGCCAGTAAATATTCCTGATGTAGCCTGGACATCTTAAAGCTACACTGTCCATCTTGAACTACTTCCACTCCCTTTCCATTCAAGCTTTTGCAGATCATCTTCAGAACATACTTCAATGTAATGTATTTTCTTCATTGTCTCTGTTCTTTGCTAAATTGAGTATAGCCTTCTCCACTTCATTTCTCCAACTTCTGATCTGTTTTTAGTTTGCATTTTTCTCCATTTATCTTTCTAGTACAAAGACACAAAAACTTAATGTGAATCAGCAGAGAAACTGCTTTCTTATTCATGTTGTGTATGACTTAGATGGTAATTCTTGCCTATCCTACTTAATGTAAAAGTTTACATTCATTATTTTCCTCCCTCCTATATGATCTCAAGTTCAGCCCTTATGTCTTTTGTTTTAAAAGATATCGTAAATTTGAGTACTTTAATCTGATACTGCTTTTTCATTCAGTTCCTAAGTTCTTAACACAGGATGTTTCAGAGATAGTTACTTTAGATACTCTTTTAAAATATTCAACATTTTCTTCACTGTTCACCTTAACTTCTAGTTCACAGCATGAGTCATATTGATGGGTTATGTAATTATGACAGTTTATTCTATTGCCTTTCCAGTTCATTATACTACAGATTCTATTTTCACCAAGTCAAGACCATTTCCTAAATCCTCAGAAGCTATCAACAAGACTTCTCTGCAGAAAATGAATCAGATGAACATTAGCAATGTTCTATTACATGAATTTGAATGATATAAAACTAATTCCTACTAGCTAATATCCCATATAAATAGGGATGCTTGCTAAGCCATAAATGTGCATTAAGTTCTTCAAGCTAAATTTGAAATGTAAGATGCTTTAATTATTGCCTTATGACTGCTTAGCATTTCATCAATTCATTCTGAAATGACTGATTTCCTTATGGTAACTATGAAAACAGTGTTTCAGGTCTTCCAAATATTTTACTTAATATTTATTTGAGTATATTTAATTTGTAACAATAAATATCAGTTAACCTTTGAACATACTGAGGACCTCCAAGGACCTAACTCATTCTCTGGTCTGTTAAGAGTGTATTTATTAAGGCTACTGGTAACAGAGAGAGAAGACAATTACATCTCCACCACAAGGTCCAGGTATGGCAGAACATTAAGGTAGTCTCAGTGTAACAAGAGTCTCAGGTCTGCCCAGGATCCAGACTTTTCCACATTTGTGAGGCTCTGGCTTTTCAGTCCAGAAGCACTGGATTTGCTCTTTCCTACCCACTTAATTTCAAGACGAGCAATTCAGACCAAATTTATCTTGTGGCATAGACAACTGGTAGTGACAACTTCAGAGGCTCATGAGTTAATAAAGCCTTTCTTTTTGCAGATTTTGGGAATTCCACTAGATTTCATTGGGGTTTCCACCTTAACAACAATATCAGTTGCCTGTTGTCTCAAAGTGACTGTCACTTTGAAAAGGTTGCTGCTTATAAAGCTAAAACTAGCTCTGAGATGGCTCCACTATTTCACAGGCAAGAACATGCCAGTCCCTCCTCCTTTAAAGGCTTGCTTGGCAACTTCTGGTATTAAAATCTGAAGGATCCACTCCAGTCTGCAAGGGTTTGCAAGTACCCTGAGGTCATGGCAGGAAGAGGGATGCTCCAGACACTGTTTCAGACATTCAGTGTCTCAGAAACTTCAGCATTTTCTACCTGATCTTGCTGTACTTGGAGTGGAATGCAGCCAGAGCTAGGAACAAGAGCACATTGGCTTTTGGGAGGGGAGGTGGTGGGCTCTTATCGGTTGTCAGAAGTTGAAGAGTATTTCAGAGAATTTATTATGTTGACACTTGGTCTAGGAACCTTCCAGTCAATACATTCTGTTTACTAACCTGAAAAACAAAGCAAAATGCTCTAAATCTGGATTATTAGGTCTAAAGAAATACTTTAGAATTTCTTACCTGGGTAAGATGCGTATGACCATTCAACAGCATAGAACTCAAACACACACACACCCCAGAACAACAAAACCCAAAACCCCTAGGAAAATACATTACTCTTTAGAAGGAATTAAGTACCAGAAATGGACTTAAAGCTCTTTCGTTGCCAATGAAACATTTTACTTCATCTTATCACACAAAGTTACAGAAAATTAACATAAACATATATGCAAAAATGCACAATCTATGAATGTTGACAAAGACTGGTCACCAGTTTGACTTTATTCTGATTCTAGTTTTGAACACACACATAAACAACATTAATGAAACAATTCTAAGCAAAAAAAAATATTTGAGTTTTTAACAGATATTTTAAAATGTCTTCTACTACCATTTTGATAGAAAAAAAGACAGGAAATGAAAATCTCTTGCAAATTTACAACTTGGAAAAGATGTTATATATGAGCAAGCTGAACAAAATGCCATATAATTTCCTATATAACTTTTTTCCTTTATATCCTTTAAAACTGATATTTTAAATTCCCTTTTATTCTTAAAAATACTGTTATAAAAATAAAATACTTTAACTTCAGCTACAGTTTATTTTCTCCAGTGGATTCATTGGAACTATAATTTGCACACAGCAAATGATGTACTTCATAAACACCTGATCCTTTCTATGGACAAGCACCATTTGTTGATATCTGCATTGCAGTCCTGATCCTGCTTCCACTGAAGCCAATGACAAAACTCTCATAAGGTTCAGAAGAAGTTAAAAAGCTCACTTTATATACTATTCTGACATCAAAATAACATGAGAGGTTTGGGGATTTTGCAATTTACTTTAATTGGTAGAAAAAGCAAATCCCAGATTTAGAATTTTGATTCAATCAAAACAAAATACATTATTATCATATATTTTTACATCTAAGCTCTGACTTGCTTTTATGTAAAAAATAAGAAAAAGTGTTCATTGTGACCGGACTACTATAAACAAAGGTTTATAAATGCTTTTAGCATGAAATGGCATGCAAGCATTTTGCTTGCCATTTAGGTGATGTCTTCAAAGAGAATGTGTTGTTTAAATACACATTGGTGATTTTTTTTCCCTAAGATATAAAAAAAAAAATATAATTTGCTATACAGACTCTTTTAAGAGCAAGCCATTGAAGAAGAGTTTTGTTTTCAAATATACATTTGTCAAAATCTAAGACAGCTATGGCTATTTCTTTGCATCTAAATACAGCAATAACATTTTTAGTCATACAAATAAATGCTTTAAACAGTCATCAAGAAGTAAAAAAGGATAATCATTCCCTACAGCTCTGAAAGACAGTCTGGAAGGCTCTGAGTTTGAAACCATGTACAACTCAACAAGACTCTATTGATCATCTTGCAATCAAGGTGGTCAAAAAGTCCTTTATATAGTACTGAATCAACAACCTGTGACTAGTCATACAAGCAGTCCTGGTACCTAGAAGCTACTTAAATATGCAAACACAAGGGAAATAATTGACTAAATGCTGCTTTAGCATCTCCTGACAACTAGAAATCTGGGAGTGGCCTTTCACAGTAGTTCACTTTGATAGCAACTATTACTGCCTCCATTACAGACACACACACACACACACACACCTGAGAATGCTCAAACACACAAGCTTGAGTATAGAGGAATAGCCGCACATCTTTGTGAGAAGTATCAGAAATCTTGCTACTTTGAAATAATTAAATCAGTCTTGTAAAAAGATACATTCAGCATATGTAGAGAAAAAATAGCATTGATCCATTACTAACTTAATATTCAGCATTCAAAAGTAAGTCCAAACAGAACACCAATAGCAGCAAAACATCTTGAGGTTTTAAAATATCTTGATCTTAGCTAGAATCTTCTTTCACCTACACTGGCACTGAATAATTGAAAAAAGCATGCATTTAAATAGCTTTTTAATTCACAGATGTTAGAACATAAGAAGTGCATCTTAATACCCAACTTTTTCAGCAATATAAGACTGCAGTAATGTCACCTTACAACAAATTGCTATTTTTACTAAAAATCTATGAGCAGTCACCAGGCTTTAACACATTACACCAAGAAAGAAATGAAGCCAAAATTGCACATGTACAAAACAGCTGATATGTGTAAACTTCATATTCAGCTTCTATTTGCAAACAGATACTTATTCCTCACCTGGCTGCTGGGAAAGAAGATAAAAAACCAACATTGCTAATTAGACTATCAGGAAACAAGATGTCACAATACAAAATGATTTTATTCAGGTCAAAGATGAGCAATTCTGCTCCCCTGACTTTTTCAGTAAAACTGAACAGAGATTGAACTACATTTCCTATCTACTCTCAAATAAAGTTTTAGAAATAAGACATATTCCTGTACTACCTATAGGAAAACAAACATAAAGAACACTCTTACTCTGTCCTCCCCAGGCAGAACACTGCACCATGGCACTGCTAAAAAGTTTAAATGTTACTAAATGCTACAAAGATAACACACATTCAATTAACACATGTGGGCATCAGCTATACAATCTTAAAAGCATGTTGAAGGGAACACAGTATTTGGTAAAACTTTTACATAGAACAATAAAAGCAGTAAATGTTTCCCCTCCTCAAAACTGAAAACATGTTTAAGAGTCTACTTAAAACACCTTTAAAAAAACCCCAAAACCAAAAAAATCCAAACACATCGCAAAAAAGCAATGACTGTTCTGGGCAAGGATGGCCTTGCCCCAGAGACAGGGCATTATTTATAAATTTATTTCTGATTCTAAGCTGCTACTCAATGTAAAAACAGTTTCTTATCATTTTATCCAAAGGATTTGTGATCCTGATAGGGTATGCTACCATTATTTAAACTTTTGCTTTCCTTGCTATTTTTAGCTTGTGGAAGCTGGCACAAAACATTTACTGGAACTTAATGGCTTATTCTCTCACTGCTATTATTAGGAACCATTCAGATGGAAAGTTCCTAAATGTGCAGTTTGAATTCGTAGGTGCTTGTTTTCCACTGGTTGACATCTGCATTGATCATGTTGCGCTCGGTGAAAGTTACCCGGCCCTCAGAATCGATGAGGACGACCGTGTTAGTCCTGCAACAGCACCAGGGGAGAAGGTTGAGAAGGTTAAGCCCCGTGTCCATCCTAGAAATTTGCAGTGTCCCATCCCTCATCCCCAAAGGTTGTAGCTCAGTTTTTTCCCTTGATTGCATCATCACCACACTAGCAGGGCAGAAATCATCCTGGCAAGTTCAAATGGGTGTTTTCAGTCCCTTCCACTACTCCACTGCTCTGATTCCCTGTTGCACTTGCAGCAGCTGACACACAAAGCTGCTCATTTACGGAGAGTATGACAAAAGATTAAACTTTTCTTAGTGACAAGTATTCCATTTAGAGGTAGCATAAAATCAAGTTTTTCTTCACAGCCTACACATACCCTGATAGGTAATTCTTATCAATAATACTCTTTCATTCTTTCCTTTCAAATCGATTGTCCACTAAGATTTAAACATTGTTAATTATTATCATAGGACACTGATAAATGATCACAGAAAAAAACTTTTCTCTCTCTAGGAAACTTCTAAAGAGGAAATGTGTTTTCATGAAGAGCAGATTTCATTCATGCATCTGTGTCACTCTGTCATGTGTGAGCTGTCATTTCTCTCTGGACACTGCAGTACCCTGCCAGAGAGATGACTGACGCAAGTAGGAATTTTCCACTATCCTGATGTTGTGGCCTCCCCTGGGTCATTTCCTAGTTGTTCACTCATAAAAATGTGCTTTATTTCCTCAGAAGAGTATTGTGAGGTACAATTAACAATCTCAATTCATTAAGCCATGTTGCTAAGAGAAAGAGAAGCATGACCATACAATTAGGGTAGCAGGGAGGATCTGAAATATAGTGTTAGTTCACCAGTAAGAGGTCAGTATTTCCACCGAGTTACCCATTTCCTTTGAAATAGCTAGACTGCAGTGTGTGAAACAAGAAGAGGAGGATGCTTAATAAAAACTTTAAGTCTTCATTATCCCATATTTAAAGTGTTCTTTGAATAAATTTTCTAGAGATACTCAGTTTTTGCAGTGGTTTTTCTCAGAATACCAACTTAAAACACAGAAGTGAATGCTCTCTGCTTAGCAATTTACATCTCTACAGGGGGAATACTATGGCTGACTATGCCAGAGAGACCAGTCCGACAAAATCATTGGCAGACATTTAGAGTAGCAATTCCCTACCAGCAGCAACAGGGTTCACCTATAATTTTGTCCCGTTGACAATTAAATGCAAGATGTGTTGCATTATCCTTATTCTTCTTACAGCTTTGGTAGAACAATCTGACCGGAAAGTGAGAATATCTCAGTAAAAACAGCAGCATCAGTTAGGAGAAAAGTGGAAATACAGGGGTAATAGCTTTTTAATATATGAAAATGACAGCTACATATTACAATGACATGCCTAAAGCAACCTCTAACTTAGCTATGCAGATGACACAAGGCTTGCTCTTGGAAGAAAAATGTGTTCTGCAGTTCCACAGATAAAGAAGTTAATGGCATTTTTCTGCTAAAAACCTAATTTCAAAGCTTTTCATATTTTGATAAGATCAAAATTAGAGGCAGTCAGATCTGCTACTACACTGGGGAACAAGGAGAACTGTATTATCTTGTCTTGGACAAACTGAAGCTACATCACACTCCACAAAGACAGATCACAATGTGTGCTTAAAATACTCATCAGTAGCAAATCTAAAGCAGAATACTGGACAAGGAAATACTTTACTGAATTATACCTAATATTTAAAAAAATGTAAAGTAGTCACTATAGAATTACAACTTAGAGCAGAACAATTTTGATTTGAGATATGCTTTGATCCAGTACACATCTATTTCTAGCTTTTTTTTTTTACCTTGTTCCATAACCTGGGCAACGAACACAGACAGCTGCATACTTGTTGAGTATGGGACGTATATAATCCTTCCCTTGGTCTTCAATCGCAGGGTCTGGTAGTTGACTGAAAAAACACAACCAGTAAAGTAATAAAAATTGAATTCTCCAATATTAACACATTAATTCCTCTTGAATCAAACTATGTTGACTGAGTGTTGATAAATAACAATCACTTTTTAAAAAGCACAAAAGTGTGAATTGTGTTCAAAACTAGAGTATAAGGAAAACCAAAGATAAACCAGCTTTTAAGATCTTTCCAGAAGAGATTCTTTCAAGCTCTTGAACTTTTGTCTCACTTTAAGAAATATTTTTCCTATCTTGACAAGTTTTTCACTTCCCATGTCATTCTTGGTCTAGCTTATAGGCTCGGGTTCACTGTGTAGCCAGTAGTGAGTGCAGGAACCTTACTTCGATACTCAAACTCATCTCTTGGAAACTTCTTGACCAGAGGCCTACAGCTGAACTCTGTTCAAATACTCCCTTAGCTCCTTCCCCCTTTTAGCTTAAAAC
>VYZX01021052.1:1280174-1324707 GCA_013401335.1 Brachypteracias leptosomus | reverse complement strand
CCCGGGCCGGGCTCCAGCCGCCGCCCAGTGGGTGCAGGACGGGCCGAGGCCGCAGCTCCCGCCGTTCCTTTTGGGGTGGGGGCGCCCCCTCAGCGCCGCGCGCGCGGAGGGTCAGGGGGCGGAGCCCCGCGCCCTTCGCCGCCCCCTCCCGCGGGGCCGCTGGGAGGAGGAGGAGGAGGTGTCGCCAGCGTGCCACCGCCTCCCATTGGCTGGCGGGGCGGCACGCGGCGGCGATTGGGCGCGGGCGGGAAGGGGCGCGGGCGGAGCCGGGGTCCCGCCTCCGCTGCCGGGTTGTGGGGTCGGGGTTGCAGGCGCCGTGGTGGGGCCTGGCAGCTGACCGGCACCGGCGTGGCAAGCGCCGGGGAAGGATCCCGCCCTTCCCCGGGCAGCACGGACCGGTGCAGGCCAGCTCCTGGCCACCGGGGAGGAGGTGCCCAGGCAGCTCGGTCATCCGCGGACACACAGCGGGAGCAGAACGGCTTTTAGTCGTTTTCCCCTTAAAATGTAAAGGAGTTTAGATTTTCTTTTTCCCTGTTCTATATACCAGGTGACCGCGAATTCAGTCCAGCGCTTCATTTCCACCCCGCAGGTGGCAAATCTGTGCTGTAGGCAGGGGGAGCAGATTGCCCGGGAAAGGGCCTTAACACCATAGAAACATTTATTTTGAAAAAGACCCTTAAGATGATTGAATCCAAGCCAGGAGAGCTCGGCAGAGAGACCCAGGAGCATCTTCTGTGCAGGGGGTGCTTCAGGCAGGGATTCAGCAGAGGTGGCTGTGTGTGCAGCACCAAGGAGCATCCCTAGGAAGGGATTGGTACAGATCTTGGTCAGCCTGATGCTTGAGGAAAATCATCAGAAAATTGTTAGTTTTTATGTTGGGTTTTTTTTTTTTTAAGGCCATCATCAATTTTAAGGTCATCATAAAATACACATCTGGATGTGTAACATTTCCTGCCTGCCTTGGATTCATGACTATTTTTTATCATCACAATGTTTTGGGTGTCGCCTGTTGTGTTTTCAGTTCTTTATTTGCGGGTTGTTTTGCCAAAGCTTTGGTGTGTAAGTTTATGAGAGAAACATCCACGTGGTGCCTGATGGGTGCAACCATCCCCTTGTGAGCTGATCGTGTAGCTGGGTTATTGTCAGAGTGCATGAGTTTTTGTGTTAATATCTCACAGTAAGGATTAACTCTTAGAGAATGCTTTTAAATGTACCTAATATTTGTTTCTGCTTGTCTAAATTTACAGTTAAAGTAACAAAGCTCTATAAAACATATTAAAAACCCAAACAAAACCCCCAAAGAATGGCTTTTAAATCCATTAGGTAAATTAGATGTCATAGTTTGTCCCATATACTGCTTGGTAAGAGACTACTGACAGCCCTTTGTCCTCTCCATCAGGACATGAGAGCTTTTTCATAGAAGTTTGGTTGAAACCTGTGTTGGTCTGGAAAGACTGTGAATTTGTAATGCTCTGACAAAAAGTTACTGAGGCATTTCCAAGCTCCTGCTGATGGAATTGACTTTTATTTCTGGTGGAGGGCAACTTCTAATAGGATTGACATAAATGCTTTAGTTCAAGGAAGAACTCGTGTAATCAATTCCATGGAAATCAGTGTTCTGGTTCATTTGGTTAATTACAATAATAGGAGCAAGGGAGAGTGATGCAGAGGGAATTAAGGACCAAGTAGAGGGGACTGGTTGCTGCTGGGGAGTGGTGGGATGGTTGGTTTCCCAGGTCTCCCAGGCACATGCTGTGGTGGGCAGCAGCACACCAGTGTGGACATGGGGAGGTTCATCACCTGAAGCTACCCTGCAAAGGTGTGCACTTCAAATACTGACTATGTACTGATTGGATGGGGTTTTATCAAGATGTTAGAACACACATGGGTGTTTAGTGACCATTTAGCTCTTTGTGGGAACCCCAGAGGAATTAAAGGAGTTTTGTTTGCCCTTAAATCAATGTTACCCTTTTATTTTCTGTGACCATTGCAGTATGACATAGAAATCCAAAGGATCAGCTCACACTAGTGAGGACAACAATCTCTTACGCTGGAAGATGTGCCAGCACCAGTTTTGTCATAATTATATAAATACCAATAGCATTTAGACTAATTCCCTTCTCAAATATGATGTGTAAGTGTTGATAGACACACAGAACTAAAGTAATTGTTACTCAGCATGATCGTGTTGACTAAGTAAATATAATTACACTGGTAAAGACAGAAATTAGGAGCTGGTCAGGGCTGCTGTGATTAATATTTCATTTTGTTTACATGGTTTCACTCTAAATCAGGAATGCTTGGGTACTGCAGTTGGACAGTTGGAACAAATCACAGTTTTTTAGTTTCTAAGACTCTGTGTGGCTTAAATACAGAAATGGAGTTTTACACTGATGGTTTCTTAACTGCTCCAAACTGGGTGATACCTTTGCTTTTATATAGTTGCCTTGTGAGGTATATAGTTAGATGCAGCTTTGTCATTTTATCTAACATGTTGTGATTATATGTTGTCTATACTGGAATCTTAAGAAATAGTGAAAAAGAAATTTAAATATCTCTTTGCAAACATTATGCAGACTCACAAATGAGTGAAATCGGAGGTGCTTTTGATTTAACAGCTGCTGGAATCATGTTTTACTTGTTAAATGCTTCTTAAGAGTAGCAGAGGTAGTTGCCATCTAGACTGACTAACAAGTTGTCTTGTGGTGAGTGTCATAACAGCACCTAGAAAAGTGGGAACTGATTATTACTGGTTTTAGGGGTTCTCAGAGCTGTGTAACGAGCAAAATGTGTAAACCAGCAAAACACTGCTGGTTTTGTGTGTCTTTGGGCTGGCTCGGTGCTCTCGGGTGTGCTGAGCACAAGGGCTTTCCCCTCTGAGCTTGGCCCTTGTTCTTGTTCCTGACTGCCTCTGCTTGCTGACCTTCTGCTGGGCTGTCCTCAGAGAGGTAAAAAAAGCAAGTTTAAATCTGTGAGCACTAGAGCAGGGATCTGGGGCAGCGTGCTGGTTTACAGACAGGTCGTGTTCCTGAGTGACATGATTCTACGATTGGCTTCGTTAATTAGAGGGGGATGTGGTGGTGTTAGCATGGCTAGTGGTTTGTTGGGGTCAGCCCTGATGTGAACCCCTTGGTGCTGAGTCTGGTTGATTCTGCTGTGAAGTGCTGGGGCCTGGGCTGTGGGCCCCAAGTTGGAATTAACCTATGGATGAGTCCCAACCCAGCAACGTGTTTTGTTCCCCAAGTGGTTTCAGGCCCCAGAGGCAGAACCTGGCCCACCTGTGTGAGGCCCCAACTGCCCCCAGGTGATGATGGTTGGGATGGTGGGTGAGGTTAGAGATAACCAGGAACTGACCAGTTTGAGAGAGTTCCTGTGGAAGGAGTTCCTGTTGGGGTCATTTGCTGAGCTCTCTCTCAGTGCTGTGCTCCCCCTTGGCTGGTTTGAGATGGAGAAGAGCAAACAGATGAAGAATAAAAGATGAAGGTCTGCTGAGGGGATGTTGCTGAGTTTGGTGTTGGCCTGAGGAAGAAGAGAGCTAGCAGGACATGCTGCTGTGAGTTAAATCCCCGTGGTGGGAGCAGGATGGAGGTGGTGACAGGGGATGTCCCAGTGGTGACTGCTGTAATGGTGCTAGTGTGAAAGGCAAAAACCTGCTCCTTGGTGGAACTGGTGAGAGCCATGCCTGTGTGCCTGGTGTCTCAGGCTGAAGAGTGATACAGCTTCAGGCTGGGGAGATAAACACAGTTTTTAATGAGCAGAGGAGAAGGTTGACTTCAATCATGATGTGCACTTCCCCTGGATCAGCCTCTCTGCTGCTCCAGATAAGGGGCTGGGATAAAAGGCAGCAGGGATAGTTCATGGGAGATGTGTGTAGGGGAGAGGAGCAGAGCCTTGCTGGTACATCAAGGCTTCAAGGCTACTCTGCTGTCCTTGAGAGCTTTAAAATTCATTTTAGGGAGGATTAATATCCTGGGTTCAGTCTTAGGTAAGAGCTGACCATGTATATGTACATGACACAGCTCTCAACTGATGAGCCCAAGTTTGTATCTCCAAAAGAGACAACATCTGTCTGAAAGAGCTGATGGTAAGCCAGAGGAGATAAACCCAGATGGGTTTGAGTTGACTAAATGCCCTCTGGTATCTCCATATTGTCCCTCCTTCTTGTTCCTGATGTCTGGAAGCTTCACCCTCTTGTTTTTGGTGTAGGCTATGAGCAGAGTTAAACTCTGCCAGACTTGCCTCTGCCTCTTTGCTTTGGATTGAGCTGGCACTGAACATCTGGAGCTGCTTTTGCTTGGTGTGGTCCAGCAGTGTTTGTGTTTCAGAACAGGTTGGTCTTCCACAGAGCCAACATGGATGTTGCTCGTCCAGATTGATCCATAATCCACATGCAGCAAATGCAGATGGTGAAGAACTGGCAGTGTTTTTGTGAAGAAGCTCCCAGATCCTTTGCTTCTATTTCTCTTGGGCTACGGCTGGTAAAAATATTTCCTTTCAAAAAATAGTTGTGTGTTTCTGAAGGCAGAGGTGTCACACAGTCTGAGCACCCTTGCTGTTAAGCTTCTTGTGTGAGCTCTACATGTGAGCAGTCTAGTAGTTGGAAGGAACTGAAAATTGTTGCTTATAGAGCATTTGTATAATTTTAAGCTGATCAGTGACATGTCATAACAAGGAAAATAGATTGTGTAGGTCAGCTATGAACAAGCACTGGAGGGTGGAGGTGAGGATCTCCTAACCCTGGGTGCACTGTGGCTGGAGTGGGTGTGTTACAGAAAATGGGGAAAAAACACTGCTGGTAGGTTTGCATCCCAACAGAGTTCCTGTGGTGGCTTAGCTAAGAGCCATAGGCCGGACTTCCTCTGGGATCACTGAACCAGATTGTAGGAAAAACAACACAGATTTTTAGCCAAGATCTGTTTAACGAGATTCATTTACACTTAACAGCTTGTGAATATTAATCTATGCACTGTATGGCCTGGAAAGAACTAGCTTCTGTCCTTTGTCAGAAGGCCAATATTTGGGCAGAGTTAAATATGCTCAAATTGTGTCTTGCTCCACAAGGCAGAGAAGCCAAGAGGTGAAAACTGCAACAGCCAAAAAGCAGTCTGGCTTCATGAGATTTTGGGGGTTTTTAATGGTGTGTTTTATGTTCCTTCTTGTTCCAGCTTTGTAATGAAATGTGTACTTTGTACTCTACTAGAATAACTTCTTTTCCCCTCACATATCAGAAGTGGCCCATGGGGACTTCTCTCCCCTCAGGAGCAGCACATCTTCAGTGGTGTGTGAGGATGAGCTCACACAAACTCGCATCCAGCTGTATTTTGGGGTTCTCTCGAGTCCTTTTCCTTCACTGTGGCAGGATTTGGTTTAGTGTTGGTGATGCTAGGTGAGGTGCTCGTGAATGCTCTGGCTTCCACAGGCAACTCTCTGGAGAGCAGCAGAAAATGGGTAGATATATCATTTTGGGAATAGCCTCTTGCATCTGGTGAAGGGTGAAAATGTATTGCTGTTGCTTATTAATACACTTCTCACAATGTATATTCCTTTTTTCCCTCCTTGATTTTCCATATGTATTCTTTATATCCTTAAACAAGTTTTTCTTCATAAAGCTTAATCATTAATATGCTTGAATGTTTTTCTTCATAAAGCTTAATAATTTTTTTCCTTTTGCTTTTCGTGTGTCTGACAAGCAACTACTAGAGACAGTATCTGTTACTGGTGGGCTTATTGAGACTGGCATGTCTGGCTCTGCATGAGTATGGGGAAGATGGGAATTAACTGTGTCTTGTGGTTTTGTTCCCTCCTGCATTGAGTATTCTATTTTTTGTTTTTTGAAAGTAAAAGCCTGCAAGAAATAGGTGGAGTGAGGTACATGATGGTTTGATTTGACTTCTGAAAAGCAATGGTTTGAGTCTTTGGTTTTCTCCTTGTAAAAGAAGAACCCAGAGGGGTTTTAGCTCTGTCACTGTGATATTCTCATCAGGCAGCATGCTGGCTTTGGCTGAGATAGAGTTAAAGTTCTTCATGGTAGCTGGTGTGGGAATATGTTTGGATTTGTGCTAAGAACAGTGTTGATACCACAAGGATGTTTTTGTTATTGCTGAGCAGTTGTTGCTTACCTAGAGCCAAGGCCTTTTTTGCTCCTCGCCCCACTGGTGAGCAGGCTGGGGGTGCACAAGGAGCTGGGAGGGGCCACAGCTGGGACAACTGACCCAAGGGATGTTCCAGACCATATGACATCATGGCCAACATGTAAAGCTGGGGGAAGGAGGAGGAAGGGGAGATGTTTGGAGTGATGGTGCTTCTCTTCCTCTGTCACCGTTATGGGTGACGGAGCCCGACTGTCCTGGGCATGCTCAACACCTGCCTGCCATGGCAAGAGCTCAATCAATTCCTTGGTTTGCTTTGCTTGTGTGTATGGCTTTTTCTTTGCCTGTTAAACTGTCTTTATCTCAACCTACAAGTCTTCTCTCTTCTACCCTCTCAATTCTCTCCTGTCCCACTGGTGGGGAGTGTGTTACTGGCTAGGATTAAACCACAGGCAGGACTGGCTGGATCCTGCAGCCCTGGAACTCTACCAGTGTGTTTTTCAAGGCTTTGTTCATTGTTATGAGCCTTTACTTGGGCAAAGGCTCATCTTGGCACGCTTAAACTGAAGGATTTATAGGTAATTATAACTAATATTAACTGATCTGGAAGTTCTTTTTTTAGTAATATGTGATTAAGATTAATAGATATATCATACGCGGTGCTCTGGCAGCCAGCTTGTAATTGTTCAAAGGATGGGTTTTAAATTGGCCCTTTTGTGTTGATGATGGGTGAGGTGTTATACTTGCTTCAAGGCTTTGCTCTGGGGGTTTACATTGGGCAATGGTGGTGTCACACACTAAGTGCTGCATCTTGGAAAGGCAGCCAGGTTCATTAGATCTACTGAACCAGAGCCTGCTCTTTCTAATAATAAACACTGTCCCCATGGTATAGATAAGGAACAGCGGAAAACACTTCTTTGAAAGAGAGAAACTGGCAAAATATAGATACAAAAAAAAAAAAATCTTTTATATGTGACTTGCTGTCAGGTGAGTAGGAAAAAATATTCTTGTGCTGTCCTGGTACTGCAGGATGTCTCTTGAATCTACATTAAACACTGATCTGGCACCAGGCAAACTGGTTAAAGAATGGGTATCCTAAAAATACAGGGCACTAGGACTTTATGCTCTGGAAAGATTATTCCAAATCTTATTCGAAGAGTAGTCAATGATAACCTAACCCAGCTCCTGATCCAAATGTGATTCGGAAATACTGAGGCTGCAGCCTCACATGCAACATCAAAGCAGCTTACGATGTGCTGTCCTCTCTGTTGGGCCAGGGTGGCAGTTTTGGGGCTATGCAGTGAATCAAACTGGGACCTGGTCCAGTGGAGTGCTTCTCCTCCCTGTTCCCTGGACAAGTGCCTTGATTTGATTCTTTTTGTGCTTGTGGATCAGAAACCACCTTTCAGGGACAGGAGCAATTCTGCATGCAGGAGACAGCTAGTGCTGGCAGATCTCTGATGTACTGGTGCATCCACAGCCTTCAAATTATTGCTAGAATTTCCTTGGTCTGTTTTCTGGACAAGGTACCTCTGCAAAATTGGAACTAAATTTCCTACTGTTTCTATAAAGTGTGATTTTTCTCCTAGAATGGGGTATGTGCACATGTTCATGCCACTGCTAGCTTGGGAAGTGTTGAACTGATACAGAACAACCACAACAGACAGTTCATAGATGTGGGAGAAAAGGAAAATGTTTGCTTATGTTCCATTTAATCTTTAATATTGGATTGTTACGATACCATTTTAGAAAGTGTAAATGCTATCATGTTTAAAATCACTGTCAGCACCCCAGCCATAAAGGATTTCCAGTAATAACCTTGAGAACTCTCTTAGGTAGCAAAAATCACGGCTCAGTGAAGATTGATTTATGTGACATCATCATCTTCCTTTTTCCTCTAACATTCCACAAGCAATAAGTCAGATGCCCTTCTTCCTCTGGAGGATAACCCCATCAGCCTCTGCCTCCCCATCCCCAGCTGACCCCCTCTTAGGTCACTGAAGCAATCAACATCATAGAATCATAGAATGGTTTGGGTTGGAAGGGACCTTAAAGATCATGTAGTTCCAACCCCCCTGCCATGGACCAGGTTGCTCGAAGCCCCATCTAAGCTGGTCTTGAACATATCCAATGTTGAGGCATCTACAGTTTCCCAGGGCAACCTGTTCCAGTGTCTTACCACCCTCAGAATGAAAAACTTCTTCCTAATTTCTAATTTAAATCTCCCCTCTTCCAGTTTGAAGTCTTTAACCCTCATCCTATCCCTTTAAGTCCTTGTAAAAAGTCCCTCTTTTTGTAGGGGAGCTTTTTTGTAGGCTCCTTTCAGATACTGGAAGGCCTCAATAAGGTCTCCCTGGAGCCTTCTCTTCTCCAGGCTGAACAACCCCAACTCTTTCAGTCTGTCCTTGTAGGAGAGGTGTTCCAGCCCTCAGATCATCTTTGTGGCTTCCTCTGGACCTGCTCCAGCAGGTCCATGTCCTTCTTGTGTTGAACATCATTCAACAGTTATTATTCCTTCATATTCACTCCTGAGGTTTAGCTCATTTTCCATATCTGATGAAGGACCTCTTTGCCTATGCATCTGTGGAGCAGGTGCTGGTGTTCAAACCTCTCCTGACCTGTGTCCTCTAACAGCTGCTGACCATGACACTGCCAGTTTATGCACAATATGGATTTAAAGCTGTTTAAACCTTGCTGGGCTGTGTCTGGAGTGCAAGAGGGCTGCTGGATGGGAGCTTGCAGTGTTGCTAGCTTGCTTTTCTTTTTATTTTTTCCTCCAGTTTGTGATCTGAAGTGCCCCGTGTCCTATTGCATGAAGAACACGGTGCCACTTTTTCCAATATAAGCACATATACAACCACACAGTGGTTGGTTGTGTTGCCCTGACTTGTCTGCACATCTAATGGAGACATGTCACCTTTGAAAGCTGGAGCCTTGTCGTGTGTCCAGGTTGGGCAGGAGCAGCAAGCTGTCTCATCAGGCTCTTGTGAAATGTCTCCTTTAGCTGAGCTATCTTGATTTCCGAGGTGATTTTTCTCAAGACTTGCTCATGGAGTTGTAACAGCTAAATCTCAACCAGTTCTCTCCTCCTCCACGCACTTTAGATAAGTGTAAACATGTAAGTTGCAACACTACAATAGAAAAAACGTGCTCTTGGAAGCTGCTGAATCTTCATTTTCAATATATTCATTCTTGTATAGACAATTCTGTCAGCAGAAGCATAAACAACTCCTGATTATTACTTGGGCCTTAAATAAGTTGAAAGTCTTCTGAATGACATACAGAAAATAGGTTTACATCTCGTTTTTGTGTCACTGCTGAAATTCAGGTTTTAATTTTAGCACCTTAATTGGGACTACTTAGCCTTGGAGTTAATCCCACAACTGAAGAATATGTGAATAAAAATGTCACCTTCTGGTTTCTGATACTTCAGTCTCTGAGGCCATGATTCTGGGGCAGGATAGTGGTGGTTTCTTTTGAGCCAGCCCATGATGACTGCAGGAAGGATCATTCTAATACTTGTGTCATAACTATGATTTGCCATTTCTGTACATTAATGCCAGTGGTTTTTGCTGTTTTATCTAGACTGTTGGAGTTGCAAACATGCTTAGATAGAAAAACCGATATAAATTCAGCTAATCAATTAACATGCATCTTTCTAGGCATGAGGAGTTTGTGATTTGGTCATGGCACAACATTGTTAACTTTTGAATGTTTAGCTCCAGCTTTTGAGGAATGAATGGAAGAGCGAGTGCTTCCTCCTGGTAGTGTACTTGTATATTTCATAGAATCATAGAATGGGTTGGGTTGGAAGGGACTTCAAAGATTATCTAGTTCCACCCCCCTGCCATGGGCAGGGACACCTCCCACTAGACCAGGTTGCTCAAAGCCCCGTCCAACCTGCTCTTGATGGAGCTGGGACAGAGCATCTACAATCCCTCTGGTCAACCTGTGCCAGTGTCTCACCAGCCTCAGACTGAAGAATTTCCTTCTAATTTACAGTCTAAGTCTCCCTTTTTCTAGTTTAAAGCCATTACCCCTCATCCTATCACTACAAGCCCCTGTAAAAAGTCCCTCCCCAGCTTTCTTGTAGCCCCTTTCAGATACTGGAAGGCTGCAAGGAGGTCTGCCTGGAACCTTCTCTTCTGCAGGCTGAACAACCCCAACTCTCAGACTGTCTTCATAGGAGAGGTGCTTCCAGCCCTCTAATCATCTTTGTAGCCCTCCTCTGGACCTTGTCCAGCAGGTCCATGTCCTTCTTGTGCTGGGGGCTCCAGAGCTGGATGCAGTGCTCTAGGTGGGGTCTTGTGAGAGTGGAGTCAAGGAGGAGAATCCCCTCTTTTGACCTGCTGGCCACACTTCTTTTGATGCAGCCCAGGACATGGTTGGGGCTTTCTGGGCTGCACTGGCACATTGTTGGCTTATGTTGAGCTTTTCATCAACCAGTACTCCCAAATCTTTCTCCTCAGGGCTGCTCTCAACCCACTCCAAACTTGTTTGTTTGTCTGTGGTGCAGTGTGTTCTGGGTTTTTTAATGGGTTTTTTTTTCTCTTTGCTCGTGTTAGAGAGGTTTGGTTTTCTTGCACTGTGGTATCTGATCAGCTTTTTAATTTCCTTTTACAGGAAGAAAATGGCTCAAACTACTGCACCAGCAGCATCCACCCATGATGAGGACTCCTCTGAAAACAGAGTGGTGGTTACATTCCTCATGTCAGCACTGGAGTCAATGGTTAGTAGAGATGTTAAGCAGCTGTGTCACAACTCTGCCTCAGCATGTGCAGGATTACACCAATATAGTGCCTCCTGGTGAGCTGCAAGAAAGGTGTAATGTTAGATCTTTACCTTATTATGTGCTGTCCAGGCAGCTGTAACTCTCTTTACTTGTGAAAAATCATGCTAGTGGTTGCCTTAACAATCATCTTGTTTCCGTGTGGTTGTTTTAAAAATTATTTTGTTAAATAAACAGGAAATACTTCTTGATTGCTCCAGTAGAGCGTAGTTGAAAGGCAGGAGAATGTTGTGGTCTTTGTTATCTGTAATATAAAGTGAATGATTGGTATTGAGGCTAGTGCCTTGTCCTCAGCTGCTGTACCAATTCAACAAAACTTATTCAGAAAATACTTTTAAAATTGTCATCTCACCTGTTTGTAGAAATTATTTATGGGGTTTAAGGTTGGCTAGAGCTGGGAGGGGAATTGCCTCTCCCATTTCCTTAAAGTTGAGGCACTGTCAAAGATTTGGTTCTTTAAAATTGTTTTCTCAAAGGATAAGCAAGAAAAATTTTCATTTTAGCAATGAAACTGAGAATGGGATGGTTATGAGATAGTTGATTGCAAGCCTTTTTTCCCAGTGGGTATACTTGGTGTCACTTTTTCCTCTCATGCTTCAGTTGTTGGTGTCTTTATAGATTGCGGCAAAATCTGATTTGAGACCCTGGGAGAAACTGACTTTTTGTGATCACTTCTTGATGATCTCACTAATGTTCTTAGGATCTTTGCTGTCTCCTTGTGCCTCAGGCTTCCAGCCCTACTACTTTGCCAGAAATTCCTCCTAGCAGAACACATGTGGGTGTTCCCAGGAAGGTGCAGTCCTTCTGCTCAGGAGGAATTCTGAACAGAATATGGTATGAGAAGTGTGCTGAGGGTGAACAAAACTCCTATATGCTCTGTTGAGAGTTGGAGTAAGACACTCTCTATGATTCTCTTAACAGAGAAGTGATAACTTCATGTGAATTGATGTCATAAATCATTTTAATTAAAACCAGTACGATTCTAGACAACTTAAATTTCACTAATGCATCTACAAAGCTTTTAAGGCTCCTGATGAAAGCTCTCCTGATGTTCACAAGTCTATGGGACCAGATGGACTCCATCCAAGAATTCTGAGAGAGCTGGTGGAGGTGCTCACCAAGCCACTTCCTATCATTTTTCAGCACTCCTGGCTGATGGGAGGTCCCAGCAGACTGGAAGCTAGCCAACATGACACCCATCTACAAGAAGGGTTGGAAGGAGGATCTGGGAAATTACAGGCCTGTCAGTTTGACTTAGGTGCCAGGAAAGCTCATGGAGTGGATCATCCTGAGTATCATCATGTGGCACATGCAACACAACCAGATGATCAGGCCCAGTCAACATGGCTTTATGAAGGGCAGGTCCTGTTTGACTAACCTGATCTCCTTCTACAGCATGGTCGCCTGCTTAGTGGATGGGGGGAAGGCTGTGGGTGTTGTCTGTCTGGACTTCAGTAAGGCCTTTGACACCATATCCCACAGCACTCTTCTAGAGAAACTGGCTGCTTGTGGCCTGGATGGGCATACTTCTTGCTGGGTGAAAAACTGGCTGGAAGACCGGGCCCAGAGAGTAGTAGCTTAATGGAGTTAATTCCAACTGGTCATGAGTGGTGTTCCCCAGGGCTCTGTACTGGGACCAGTCCTGTTTAACATTTTTACTGATGACCTGGATGAGGGGATTGAGTTCATACTTAGTAAGTTTGCAGGTGACACTAAACTGGGTGGAAGTGTTGATCTATTGGAGGGTAGAGAAGCTCTGCGGAGAGATCTAGACAGACTAGATCGATGGGCTGAGACTAACTGTTTGAAGAGCAATAAGGCCAAGTGCTGGGTTCTGCACTTTGGCCACAACAACCCCTGGCAGTGCTACAGACTTGGGAAAAGAGTGTCTGGAGAGGGACCTGGGGGTGTTGATTGACAGCCAGCTGAACACGAGCCAGTGTGTGCCCAGGTGGACAAGAAGACCAACAGCATCCTGGCCTGTATCAGGAATAATGTTGCCATTAGGTCCAGGGAAGTGATCCTGCCCCTGTCCTCAGCACTGGTGAGGCCACACCTCGAGTACTGTGTCCAGTTTTGGGCCCCTCACCACAAGAAGGACATTGAGGCACTGGAGTGTGTCCAGAGAAGGGCAGCAAAACTGGTGAAGGGCCTTGAGCACATGTCGTATGAGCAATGGCTGAGGGAGCTGGGGTTGTTCAGCCTGGAGAAAAGGAGACTCAGGAGAGACCTTCTTGCTCTCAATGGCTACCTGAAGGGAGGTTAGAGGTGGGAGTGGGCCTGTTTAATCCAGCAACAGATGACAGAACAAGGGGAAAAGGATTCAAGCTGTGCCAGGGGAGGTTTCACTTGGATATTAGGAAGAAATTCTTTGCTGAGCGGGTTGTCAGGCATTGGAATGGGTTGCCCAGGGCAGTGGTGGAGTCCCCATCCCTGGAGGTGTTTAAGAGCTGATTAGATGAGGTCCTTAGGGATGTGGTTTAAGGGGTGGGCTTGATAGTGTTGGGTTGAAGATTGGACTGGATGATTGTACAGGTCTTTTCTAATCTAGACATTTCTATGATTCTATGATGTATAAATTTTCCTGATGTTATGTTACTCTCAGCACCTTCTGAAGGGTGGATGCTGGCAGCACAAGTGTAACTGTTTTACATGATACCACATATATTTCTATTAACTCTTCTCTTAACTACAGTAATAAAAGCTTTTTTGTTTTTCTTTTTTTTAGTGTAAAGAACTTGCCAAGTCCAAAGCAGAAATTGCCTGTATTGCGGTGTATGAAACAGATGTGTTTGTGGTTGGAACTGAGAGAGGAAGAGCCTTTGTCAATTCTAGGAAAGATTTTGAGAAGGATTTTGTTAAATACTGTAAGTTTCAATGTTGTATTTTTGTATTTCACCAGCTGCTTAATGTTTATTGCATAATAGTAATAACTTTGGGGGCCAAAGTTCTGTATATCATGGCTACATGCTATAATTACGTTGGCTATGGCAAAACCAGCTGTTTAAGGACATAAAAATGATAAGTAATGGGGGTCTTGTTTGGAGGGTTATTTCTACTATGGCTGGGAATGTTCATTTTTTTTCTTAAATCATGTGACAAGTACAGTACAAAGCATTAGACTGTTCACCTTCTCAACACATCCTGCATTTCCTAGTGCGTATTAATTTTCCTTTATATCCCCTCCTCGTAAGTCTTTTTTTCCCCACTCCTGAAGGATGGGCAGGACATTGAACAGGTATTGGACAGATGGTTCTTCAGATTACCTCATACCTTATTAAAGTAGATGCACATTTTTGACAAGATATTATTTTCTATGTAGCTTTTTATATCACTGTTATTTAGCAGACAAAAATATGTATCTATACCATGACATAAAATTACATCTGCATCACTTTTGTACTCCTTTATGCACATGTAGGGTGTGTTGGTTTTTTTTTATTTTTTTATAATAAATCAGTGGAACTTTTGTGTTCATAAAACATAATCTATTGAGTACAAGACAGTTATTTTAGGAGTTAGGTTTCAGATTCAGTGACTCTTTGGTGGAGCATAGATGTGCTTGTTTAGGAAAGTGTTGATGGGCACTGCTTAATCAATAATGAAGTATACATTTACCTGCCTAAGGAATGGGAGGTGCAGGTCAAGAGCAGGGTATGAGAGAAGACTCAATCTAGCTTGACTAATTCAACACTGTGACTTATGTTTAATCTGTAACAGAAACATTTGCTCCTGAAAATGCTTTTCCTGCTAGCTAAAATACTCCTGGAGGTTTTGTCTCAAGGTCATTTGTTTGTGGTCAGGCTCTGGATTTTTGCCGCTATTCTACTCTCTTGGACGGTGTCTTTCTCTGCACATAAGTATATTTACTCTAGGGAAAATCTCCTTTGGTTCTGTACCTTGGGAAGCCCTGGCTGCTCATCCATGCTTGTGTTCAACTCTATCAGACAGGAGTGGTTTCTATAGATATGTGCACGTGTTTAAATCTTAGTTCAAATCATCCTGATCCTTTGCTTTATTCCAGTTACAAGATCCTCATTCTTGGGTAGTGTTTTTGTCCTGTCAGGCTGACAAGATTAAACAATATCCACTTTGAAGAGAGTGTTTTCATTATGCTTCTTGCAGAACTTTGTGGTGTAGGTGAATAAAGCTAACTAGCCTTAGTCATTGCTTTCATTGTGTATCCCCTGTAATTTCTGGGGAGTTTTGATGCTTCTCCTGTTTCTGACAAGATGTTGCTAATTCCAGAAGACTTGACTTGAGAACACTGACTTTTAGGAATAGTGGCATCACCTGTTCCTGGCAGTGCCATCCCTGCCTTTGACAACTCTGAAGTCTTGATGAAGTTTATAGTGTAGTATCTTTTGATGTAAATCTTTGAACTGTGGAGGCAACAGTTCCTTTCCACTCACACGTTGTTTCTCCAGTTGAATGTGGAAGATAGCAATGTGGAAGACAACGATACTTGCAAATTTAGTAAGTGTTTTGGAAAAATCCAGGAAGGACACAGTTCTGTGTGTTTTTAATAAGTTAATATAAAATGCTTCCAGGAGATTCTTACATTGCTATTAGAATGAAACCTTTAAAAATTCAGCTGGGATGTCAGTCTCTGGAACATGTGATGCTGGCTATATTGAGAATTAGCTCTCCACTGCTGTGGGTCTCTGTTTTCTTCAAGTATGGAAACAGAAGTGTAGTTACTAAGCATTCCTCTGGTGGTGTTTGTCTCTGTTGTGACAAGCCAGCATGTCTTTAGTTCCACTTTTCCCACAGTAGTTGGAATAAATATGAAGAGTTTTGAGAATTTTGAGGGCTCAGGATTCAGACTCACTGCTTATTTTTAGTGATTTATTAGGCTGAATTGATGAAATGTATATGAGGCTTATGAAGGGAATAGCATGTATGCTTTCTAGGAGTATAGGACTGACAAAAACCCAGTGGTTCAGTGAGAGTGGCACTGGAGTTTGGTTTCCTGTGGCTTTGATTCATAAGGACTTTCACCCACGTGGGTTCCCTGAGCCCAAGCAGCAGGGGGAGGAGGAGCTCTGTGCATAGAAACAAATTATAGCAATGCTTTTTTTAATGTTAGTATGGGTTGTGTAGTGAGTGTTGAAGAACCAGTCAACAGACATTAGTTATTTAAAACTGGGTCAGATTATATATTCTTCTGAGCTGTGCTTAATGAAGATGGCCATAAGCCCTGTGTTACAGTGAGCTGGTGTTACAGCCCGTGTAGAACTGCATTGCTGGTGTGCATGACATGGAACTTGGCTAACCTGCACTGCCAGTTATTTTAAGTGTGTAAGTTCATATTGTACATGAAAATAATATATTCTTCAAGTGCCTGCTCCTGTTCAGAGCATGGACAAGCACAGATACTTGTGTACTCAAGATCATACACGTCTTGTCCTATCAGTACCTCTTTGTTTTAGTTGCTGTTCCCCACTAAAGTATATTATGTGGTCCTCAGTTCTTGAATGGCCTTGTCAAGATGAAGTGCCTCCTTGCTT
Organism: Brachypteracias leptosomus; assembly: GCA_013401335.1. NCBI lineage: Eukaryota > Metazoa > Chordata > Aves > Coraciiformes > Brachypteraciidae > Brachypteracias > Brachypteracias leptosomus. The sequence goes on along the minus strand of VYZX01021052.1, from coordinate 1,308,319 downwards.
TCTGGTTTGCTGCAAAGTTGTGTGTTTTCAGCCATCCTGAAGAGAAAACGTATTCCTGGGGTGTCTCAAGAATGCTGTTTCCTTTGTGTATTCATCTTTGTCAGCTTGGCACCTTCCCTTGAGGTTTGGTCAAGGTTTGCTATCAGTTCTGTGGAATTTGTTCTCATTTGAATGGACTTGGAGGTGGTTTATTAAAAAGGTGGGTTTTTTTTAAAAAAAACCCAACAAAACAGAAGAGGCCTCATCATCTTCAGGTTGTATTTGCCTGTCAGAAATGAAGTTTCAGAAGAGCCTTCTGACTCAAACACCTTTTTGGTCATCTGCTCTGGACTTTGGAATAGACTTACCCAGCACTGTGTAATCTATCCCATCTGCCAAGGAGTTGATTGTTCTCCAGGAATCCCAGTTGCCTCTGCTGGTGTTTCCACTGGTACCGGCTGTTACACCATTGGTATGTGGGTCACACAGGAGCATAATCCTGCTGGTTCTGCAACTTGCTGTCAGCTCTCCCAGTCATGTTGCTTTTTCCTCCTTTGGTGCCAAGGCTCTGGGTTCACTTGCCTGAGGTGAGGCCATCTTGCCTCTGTGTAGATGGTTCATCTTGGGTGATAGGTCCTTTATTTTTAGAAGCTTTTGTTTTCCTTCTGGTGCTGTCAGGTTTCTACACTGATCTTAACAGTGCTGCTGGTATGGGCCAGAGTTTGGCTTCAAGTCCTGCTAGAGACTGCCGCAGGATATTTTACTCTTCATACCTGTACCTTCATGTCCATCCAGGCATGGGTTGCAAGACCTCCTTGTAACTTCAAGAATGCTCAGAATCCAAGTGGTTTTAGTGGGCATGACTCTTCCTCCTGCTCGGGATGGATGAATGTCACATGAATGTCACATGATGATCCAAAGACCTTTTGGGAAACATGGCTCAGCTTTGGCTCCTCAGTGTCTGTAGTATTTGTATTACTATTCCCTTTTGGATATCCTTCATCTGAAGTCAAATAAAATGACTCTTCATAAACTAGGCTACTGTAGATTTGCTTGAAGATCTGCAGCTAGGCTTCTGTCTTCTGACCTTTAAGCAGAGAGAAGTATCAGGTTTTCTGGGAAATTTTTGTCTGACATTGTGCTGCCTCATCTCTTTGACTCTATAACTAATGTAACGCTTCAACAGTTCAGAGGGAAATGGTAAAAGCAACCAAAACCAGAATCCTGAATGGCTAGATCTCACTGGTTTAAAAAACCAAACCAAACTCAAAACTGACAAGTCTCTACTGAATTGGCAACTGTTGGACTACTGTGGCCTGATGTAATTTCCATCTGAAACCATAAAATTGGTATTTCTGGGCTTGTAGTAGCTTGTCCCTGTAGTCTAGAGAGAATTAAGCATCTCTGGCTGAAGTTATAACATGTCTAGGGTCTTGCTATGGTAGATGCTGGCTTCCCACTCCATGACTGCAGTTGTAGCTGTGCAGTGACTGTCTTCACATCAGGTTTTGGCCTCCATGGAGGTTGCTGTTCACTGTGCAGGATCTCTTCTCTGTGGAGAATGAGCTTTTTAGCTTACTATCCAAGCAGGTTTCAAATGCACGAGAAGACTGTAGAGCAATCCTTTGGTCTTTCAGGATGTGCAGATGGGGTTCTGATCAGTCAGTCTGCACATCACACCTACGCTGGAGAGCGTCACTCCGTCCCTAGCTGCTCATCCCCACAGGCTGGAGGATGCCTGTGTGGGATTAAAGCAAATCTGTCTCTGCCTAGACCTTGTTTCCCAGGCAGCATCTCCTCGGCTATGCCAGAGGTACAACTCACTCCTGTCTTGGTTTTGTGTGTTCCCTTCAGTAGTGGAATTTTGATCTGTTTGTAGCGATCCTCCTCATGAAATCTTACTCTTGCTGTTCTGAATGTCAGAAATAGTTTTTTCCTTACGTTAAACGTGAATGTTTAAACTATGACTGCACAGGACAGAGCTACTCAGATTTTCCAAAAGGCTGTTTTGCTTTTCTAGCTGCAATACCAGAGCACAATAAAAGTGCTGGCAGTGAACATAGTGCTCTCTACCTGGGATCAGAGATGTTTGGTGGTACCACATACACCATGCTGAGATCCTGGACAGCTGGAAGGTAGACTGAATGTCCTGGATATGCCTTCACCAGAAGTGATGGCTTTGCTCACTTCAGATCTCACCAGCAGTGAGATCTTTCCCTATGGAAAAGTGCATATGGCCAGTACAGCCCTGAAGTCTAGCTGTTTGAAGGCCCCAACTTCCTTTATTCATTTGTCCATTGGTTCTTCCTGACAAGAGGTACATGCACTCCAAATTGCCTAATAGATTTTTTCAAACTAGAAGTATTTGGTAATACAGAATAGTCAATACTTCTCCTGCAATTGGGGCTTAAAAAATGTTAATATTCTCTGTTGCATCATGACAGATACAATTAATTCTAATATCGGCAATAATAAAATCAATGCTGTCAGCAGGGCCAGATCTACAAAGCAACTTGAGTACCTAAAACATCTAGAGCAAAGCTTCTGGAAGTCTCCATGACATCTACCTGTAGGCATCTGAATAGCTCATAAATCACTATTTTTGTCTTGAGCTGTTCTCTCTGTAGGTGATGATATCCAGAAAGCATGGTGTAGAAATTTGTGACTTTGGTATTTTTTAACCAAAGCTCAGAAAAGTGTGTAGCATATTGGTTTAAATATGAAGTTTGCCATGCTGAAGCTCTGACTGGCACATCTTGCTGCTTGCTTTCATTTTTCTCATGGATGAAGCTAGTTACGTGTTTGATCCCATCTATGTATGGTCTGTGTACTGTCACTATAAGCAATGCTGAACAGACTGTGGTCCTGCAGGTCTGAGAGCATCATGCACAGTTCTCACCTTTAAAAGATGATGGGTGGGAGTCAAGCTATAGTAGCGTGAGTATTTTTATTAACTCAGTGGCTCTGGGTTCATTTTAGACTTGTGCTTGAAAGTGTTTTTGATTAAATCTGCTGAGATAACCCCTGACACTGCAGCTTGCTGGTTAGTGTGTGTACTGTACTGCTAGTGTGGATGTGTCATAGAGTCACAGAATCATTTTGGCTGGAAGAGACCTTTAAGATCATCGAGTCCAACCATAGAATAATTTAAGGTTGGAAAAGACCTCTATGATCATCAAGTTGATTGACCTGGCACTGCCAGGGCACCACTAAGCCATGCCCCTTAGCACCACACCTACATGGCTTTGAAACCCCTCCAGGAATGGGGACTCCACCACTGCCTTGGGCAGCCTCTTCCAGGCCTTGACAACCCTTCCAGGGAAGAAATTGTTCCTCGTGTCCAACCTCAACCTCTCCTGGAACAACTTGAGGCTGTTTCCTCTTGTCTTATCACTTGGGAGAACCTACCTTGCTCCAACATTCTTTCAGGGAGTATCCTTTTATGGTGCTTTATTTGGATGCTCCCATAATGATGTAAATTAAGTATTAATACAGCTTATTTGCTTCTCCCTTACTACTGTGATTACCTCTGTTTATATTCTGTATATCTTCCTTGTCACATCTGTAGTAATTAAGAAGTAGTACCTAAATGTGCTGTTTTCAGTATTACCCTAATAACAGAGTGTTGCATGTAGTGATGATAAATATTGGTAGATGAATCCCCTTGTATTCTAGCTGGTCCTCAGAGATTAGAGAGACTAGGAGTGGCTGGATTTACCTCTTAATAGATAGACCACATATTGCCATGACTATAGGTCCAACACCAGATGCATTGACGCCCTGCCTGCTGTAGGGCCATCCACATTCACAAGCAGCAGTCAGGTGAATGAATAGCATGGTCTATTCATATGCAGCATATATAGATTCTTCAAGATTGCCAGTGATAAATGCAATGAGCTCCAGACTCTGTCTCTAGTTCTAAAATATGATTGCAGTCACAAGCTTCATGTCCTGGTGTAGCTGAGGTGACAAGTCTTACCAAAAGACATCCCTTCTGGGAATGTGAGCAGGACAAACCCATCCATCTGTCCCCAGGGTTTGGGGTTGAATTCCTGTCCCCAAGATAGGCCTGAAATAGGTATAATATTTATACCTTGTTATCTGCTATTGTGCAAAATGTGGGGGTGGGACTGTGGTCAAGCTGTTCCTTGTGGTCAGCATTTAGCAGTTGCACAAAACATTTATAACTTCCTTGGGAACTTTGTGGAGAAGCAAATAACTGCTGTGATAAGCAGAATGGGACAAGCAGAAGAATGGGGCCATACAGCCTCCACCTCCCTTCATGTTCCTCCTTGGTACCATGACAACACAGCCCCTGGATCTTCACCTGGCCTTCATGTCTATTCTAGTCACCAGATGTTTATCAATAATAGTGAACTTTGTGATTTTCCATTGTTTGGTGCTTCCAACACGGGTTATTAGTGGGTCTAACTGTGATCGTGTGTGTTTGTCTCCTTTATGATATCTAAAGGACAATCTTCATCATCATCTTTGTCTGATTATGTGCTACAGTTACATAGTGGAAATGGGTAATAGATCAGTGGAACAGGTTACCCAGAGAGGTGGTGGAGGCTCCATCCCTGGAGTCATTCAAGGTCAGGCTTCACGGGGCTCTGAGCAGCCTGACCTAGGAAGAGATGTCCCTTCTTGTGTAAGGAGGTTGGACCAGATGACCTCTAGAGGTCCCTTCCAGCCTAAAACATTCTATGATTCAATGATTCTATGACATCTCTTTATGTTGCTCAGAGGCTAATCCCTTGACACTAATGCAGCCACTTTCCAAATACCCATTCTCTTTGATGATGATGTGCCTGTGTGGAAACTGGTTTCCCACAGTCATTTTCTTTGGCCCTAAACTATTTTGTGGCCAGCTGAGACTTCTGAGGCTTTTGCTGCTCCTGAAGCTACAAAATATTTTGGCAGAGAAAGAAGTCTTTAAATCTTAGACATAAATAGTAAATGAAAGAAAAACAGTAAGAGTTGGGTGGAGGATTAATCTTGACAAAACGCTCATGGAGTTGTGCCTATGCCATCACTGATCTGTTACCTATTTTAAGTGTAAAATGGGGAGCTGTGTGTAGGATTCCTTCTTTAGCTTTGGTCTTCCAGCATGCTTCAAAATGGGCACAGGAAAAAAGGATGTTGGAATAGTTGCTTTTCAAAGCTGTGACTGTCAGGATGCTCTCCCATTGCCAAACCAGAGCTGTTCTACACCTCTGCAACTCCCAACCTCTTTTTTCATGCCGGATTTCCTTCTAGCTACTTGGGAGTGGCCTCTTTAAAGCAACCTCTGCTAAATGCTTATTCTCTCTGTCTGCTGGAACAGGCTTTTCCCAGTCACTTTTAATGGGAACTTACTCAGCTGTGGCTCTTGGTTGTGTTCCTGAGTTTTCACCTCCCAGATGACTGGGAATAACTTGCACTTCTCCTGGTTGCAAGACCAGAAGAGGTAGGTGGCTGCTCCTGGCCATGCTGACTGTTGCCCATCACCATTTCCAGACTAACTGTGCTGTCAAACCTGTATTTACTCCCACCACATCTGTCACTTGGGAGTTAGGAGCTTACATCCCTGCTAGTGGAAGGGATCACGTGCGTGTTCCCCTCTCCATTCTACATTACCTGAGCCAGGTTGCATCATGCCTGTTTGATGATGTGTTAATGCTAACCTGGCTGGCTCTGCCTGGAGTTAATTAGGGACCAGTTTTTTAATCCTTTTTTGCTTGAGAGAGTTGTGGGCATGGTAGGTGCTGCCTTCATCTGGTGTATCTCCTTCCCTGTTCTGCAGCTCTCCGTGCAAGATGATCTGTATTTGTGCCCAGGCTTCTGTGTGACTGTCAGACCTTAGCACTGTGGGCTGGTTCTGGGTCCCCATCTCCCTAGGATGCTACAGATATCTGTAGTGCCCTGATTGCTAAACCTTCTGGGATATCCTCCTTAATTTAATAAAAAGCATGAAGCTTCCTGCTGGAAAGCTAGGACGCTTCGCTACATACATTGTGACTGCCTCCAGCACTCTGGGCTTCTGCTTTCCCTCTGGGCTTCTGCTTTCCCAGTCTCTTAAAGTATTTGCGTCATACTCTGTTTATTGGAAGCACTAATTCATATTTTACATCTGTTTCTGCTCCATCTCTAATCTAGGGGGTAGTTTTTCTATTACCATTGTAACTGGTTGATAAATTAACTGTTTTCATTCTTGGAGTCCCCAAGAGCTTTCTTGAGTTAAGATTTAAGTTTCTGTCACTTTCTATTTTGTATTTGCGGAATGTAGCTATGAGGTAAAGCATCTACCATTAAAGACTTGATCAGTTTATTTCTAGTAAATCACATGCTTAGGAATTAGTTTAAAGATAACATTCCTAGCACTCACCAAACAGTTGCAATTACAAGTAATAAAAATAAAATCCAAAGCACTCATCCCTGTCTTTCCTACAGTAGGAGCTGTTTTTTTGCCATTGCTGTCTCCATTCGAGCTCACTTAAGTGGTCCAGCTTACAGTCCCCTTCTGCCTCACCTTTGGAAATATAAACAATGTAGTTTTGAGCTGTCCCATGCTGCTTATTTTTCACATATTAATATGAGTTAATTAGCTGAAATCTGCATTAATCACCTAGATCTTTGTGCAGGGTGTGAAAGTAATTCTCCTATCTTTTAGCTGTACCTTGTGACCTGCTATATTCTTCTTTTCCACTACTCTTCTCCTTCCCTTTGTATTTTTTTTCCCAACTTCCCAGACTGGTAAAAGGGCTCTACATGAAGTGGGTGGTAGCCAGCCCTGGCTAGCCATGTATCTTTATAGTCTCCTTTGCAAGCCCTTCCTCATGATATTAGGGGTGAATGAATCTGATTTTCTCAAGTTTTACATTACTGGCAGTCTCCCTTGTTTTTTACTCAGTTTACCCCTGTTCCCGTGTTCTCAACAAGAAAAATACATTTTCAAAACTTCTGTTTCACAAGTTGTTCTTAAAAATAAGTTTTCTAAGATCACTTCCTTCCTCTAGTGGTGCTTCCTTTGTCTCTCTGGCTATGTAGATGTGTGAGGAAGAATTATGAAGGTCACAACTAGTTTCAAAAGCTTGTTCAGAAAGTTCAGTCCCATTTCAGTGGAGACCACCCATCTTGTTCTCTCAGAGCTGCAAGCAAACAGAAAATTACTGCAGATAGCTGATCTTTTTGAAATTCCTTGGCTCCTAAGTTCTGTCTCAGGTGATTTGCTTTTCTTGTGGCTTAACCGATAATCATAAAATTACTATTTTTTTAATTTGCGATTATTGTCTAATTTCCTGAACTGTAAAACTGGATGGCCTCAAGATGTTCGCAGATGAACTGGGTGGATGCATTATAAAACAAAGCAAAATGCTGTTAGCCACACACACATTTACCTTCCCTCTTTCATTGCTCAGAGTTATTTTCAGAATAATTTTCCATAAGCACAAATGATAAAATATATGCACATGACTGTTGTCATAAAATAATTGTTGCCCTTAATTTGTTTCTCAGAGTGCAGGGGTGACATTCATACTCTTATAATCACTTCTTGGCTTTCTCTACTTGGGGAATTAAAACCCATCTGATTAAAAACCTTCTGATCTTGTAAGATGACATATGTCCCATGGGACTGACAGCTCTTGCTAGAGGACTGTTGAGCTCCATCAGCTTCAGACACTGAATCCTACCAGCTTTTCTCTGTTGTTTGTGTAGCAACTCACCTTCAGGTCATATTTTGAAGGAAATTTCAGTTAAGTAAATTATTTATTTGCTAAAGCTGGATTTTTCTTTCTTCCTCTTTGGTGAGATGTGGCCAGTTCTGGTTTTGCCACCACTCTGCAGAGTGACCCAGGAGAAGAAACTCAGCCTGGCGTCCTCCAGACAGCAACTTGCTCCTCACCTCTGGGCTAGGAGCTTTGGAGACAGGCACCCTTCATGTCCTCTTTTAGTCTGCCATTTTAGTGAACCTTCAGGATAAGTGTTCTACACACTGCTGAGCTGTAACTCTGCATCAATTTATAAGCAGAACAGCATCTCTTTAAGGCAGGAAGGATCTGCCCACCCAGAGGTCAGGGTGTGGCTATTGAATTGCTGCCATGCAATAAGAAAAAATTGCCAAATTAAAATTCAATCAAGTATTTCTTTTTTTTTTTTTTTTGTTACCTAATAAAAGTTTTTGTAAGGGGGCTTTTTTTACTTTAAAGCAGCCTCTTCATTTTAGAGTATATCCAGTTGATAAAGATGGTGACAGTTGGGGGATTCCTTTTCCAGCCAGGTGGTTGGCTGGGCTGTCAAACCCAGTCTGATGCTGGTCAGGACAGGTCAGAGGGAGAGTGTTCTGAATAACCAGAACACCTGAATAGTGCAGGAAGATAAGAGACACTTGAGCATATATGGACTTGGTGCAACATGAGGATTGTTAGGAGTTGGGTCATTGTAAACCTGCTGAACCCAGAATAGCTGGTGCAGAGTGACTGGACCAGTCCTGCAATACACTCCAAGCTGTGTAGGATGCGATTCTTTTGCCATATAACCTTTCCTCACCCTTTCTGAGCCATTTACCCTGTAAAGACAGGCCCCTGTCTCTTTTCCCCTCCCGATCTTGTGGCACATGTCCCAGGCATCCCCTCCCAAATGTAGCCTGGATCCTGCTGGGTGCTCTAGTGATTGTGGTGGGGGTTTTGACAGAGCCTGTAAGTTGTGTAACCTCCAAGTGGAGATGTGCCCATCAGCACTACCAGAAGAGGAATGGCTTTGATCCATTGTGCAGAGCTCTTGCAAATCTTATCGTGTTTGAGACTTGATCTTGTTTGTTAGACTGGATTGAAATCAGCCAAGAATTGTGGGAGAGATTAGGGAGGCAGATGTATAGTGTGAGCTTGAGAAAATGGATACAAATCATGTCATAAAAAGGAACGATAAGGGGCTCTCTTCTAGTTAAGAAGGAAAATGTCAATGTCTTTTTGTCTGTGTTTCATTTTAATGGAAAGCGAGCAGTGGTGTCATCTTATTTTTGTTTTGCTTATTATTTTTAGAAAGTGTGGGTAGACTTTTGAGGAGCTCCTGGCAGTAAAGGCGTTTTCAGTGATTCAGTCTTTTATGTGAAAAAACCCCAACCCACCCAAAAAGTGACATTGCATGTAGCTAGAAATGGAAACTGATGTCTCCATCCCTGAGCCTGCAGGCAAACCTTGTAAGCTGTCACTAATTAAGAACCAGTGTTATAGGTATATAGTAATATTCTACTTTTGCATTATTTTATGTCTTAATGTTGGTCACTGTCATATTGCAGAGAAAGCAGAAGTTTCAGGCATGAAGAGCTGGAGCGCTAAATGTGGCATGGAGGTGGCTTTCCAGGGCACCAGGCAGATGTGTGATCTACAGAGGAAGGAAGGGATTCTCTTTTAAGTGAAGATACAAGTTTTTAAGATGAGAAATGTTTTTTTACTAAAAGCGTTGCTGCTTCAGCTCATTTCACAAGCCACTTATAATCAGCTGTTTGAACTGATGTTTGTTTTTTAGTGTAGGATTACAATGCCAGCATCATAATAGAATTAAATAGAAATAGATTTACTGGTAATACAAATCTGTTTCAGACTCTGCTGTGCTTGCCCACGGTGCAGTCATGACACAACTTCTAGCACTGATCATCCTCTTGCCTGTAGGATCACAGATCTCTCTTGCTTCTTCTTTCATGTATAGAGTATCTCTTGTTTTCCCCTAATCTTGCTGGGTGATTCTCAGTGAATCTTGGCAAGAACTCAGTGATAAGAAAGGAAACCTGCCACCTGAAATGAGCACTTTCATTTGCTTTTTTAATATTGAAAGTGTTATTTCCTTCCTCTTTTTGCAATGACCTTGCTCAGAGAGTAGAACAAGGTGTAGGGCTTAGATCTTCTCTCATCCACGTGATGATGGATGGCTTCTTTGCAACTCCTATTCAGCAATAAGTGAAGTGTCCTTTAAATGCCTTTTGGAAGATACAGGAGCTGTTGTGGCAAAAGTCAGATCCCTTTTTTACAAAGTTCAGGCAAGCACATAGAGCATTAACAAAACCAGATGTTACATAACTGCTGCCTGACATGTCATGCACAACACTAGAGACCCAGGGCACCCTCCACACGGGCATTTTACTTTTTCCTTGGTGATTGTCTTGGTCCTTCTTTCCAGTTTTGAGTTTCATTTCTACTTTATTAATCTCTCCTGACATAAATAGTGTTTTCTACCTCTTCATGACAAAAAAGCCTGCTTGGATATGTCTCTTAATTCATCCTTCCGCACCTCAGAGGGTGATATTTACAAAGGTTGTAAGTGGGATATAATAATTCTGATATAAATTTAATTTTACTCATTGCTCATGGACATAGATAAGTGTATTTGCTTCTAAGGCAAATAAGTTCTTAGGATTTTCTGGCAGGAATGCTTCCCAAGTGTCTGTAATCTAAACTGGAGGGACTAGGTACTGGGGGTTTTAATAGATTATTTTATTGTTGTCTTATTTTTATAAATAACCATCAGGTGTTACACAAGAGGGAAGAGCTTCAGAACGGCGGAAAACAAAGACTGTGTCACCTGTAAACAGACTGACAGTGGATATTGTGGAACTGGAAGCTCTCAGGAAGTCTGTGGATGACTTTTTCTGCCTTTGTTATGGTGGGTGCTCTAAAGTCTTCTAAATAGCTGTTCTAGATTTCTAAATTTTTATTCCAGCTGGGAGGAAACTCCTGTATGATTCTGCCTTCCAACTCTACTGCTGTTAAGGTGAGAAGTTTATCTTCTAGTAGCTGATTCTAAAACATGCACCTATATTGGATAGTTTTCTTCTTGATGTGTTTTGTGGGATTTGATTTGAGGTTATTGCACAGACCAGCCCATATAGTTTTCTTTCAAGAAAGCCTCTCAGTGGGTTCCAGTGCATGTTAATGCCTGTAGAGATCCTCATCTGCACCTTGCTTTTGTAACTTGAGCACTCTTGACCTCAAAAGAATCTCCTTTTGTTGTTTTTTTGGTTTTTTTCCTAGGTAAAGCTTTAGGAAAGTCAACAGTGGTACCTGTGCCATATGAGGAGATTCAGAGGAACCAGTCTGCTGTGGTAGTGCAGGGCCTGCCCAATGGACTTGCATTTAAACATCCATCAAATTATGATGTTTCAACCCTGAAATTGATCTTGGAAAACAAGTCAGGGATCTCATTTATCATCAAAAGGTTGTTTGCTCTCTCTTCTGCTGCTCTGTCCACTTTGGACTTACTTAATTTTAACTTTTGTTCACCTGGGATTACAAAAAGCATGAAACCTTTCTCTTTCTTTTGACAATTATATGTGGGGTAACTGTTCTGAATTAAACAGATGGTAAAGTTTCCCCTTGGTTTAATTAGCCCAATGGGTGCTCTTAATTCACAATATGTCAGTCAGGGATAAATTTGTCATATTTTATGATACGCAAGTGATGGGGACCAGATGTAAAGTTGCTTCCTCCCCCCTCAATTACAAAAACTAGAGGGTTTTTTTGTAGTAAATGAAGAGATTATATCTGGAATAAATAAAAAATAACTTAATATGAAAACAGGGATCAGTTTTCTATGCTTCTGAGTTTGCTTCTCATTAGATGGTAAACATGCTTTAAATATTGTGTATGTCCCAAAAATGTAGGGATTGGAGATTCCTGGCAATTCCCTGGAGATGAATCAGATAAGCCAAGATGCAGGGGTTTTGCTTTTGTGTTCCTAGTTGGGAAAAAATGCTGGGAGACTGATTTTACTTGACAACCTGTAAAGCTTGAGGACCTTGAGGAATGTGATACTTGGCTTTTTGTAATACATGCTTGATTTGTTTATTTTTCTAGTTCTCCTTCTGTTCAAGTGAAAACCGAACCAAACGAGGATTCTGGTATGTTCAAAATTTTGCCCTTTTTTTCAAAAACCCCCCTTGTTTCTGTTCAGAAGGCTGAATTTAAGCAAAGATAGGAAGCTCAAAATAAAAAAGCTGCAAAAAGCCGTCCCTTGTGAGAAGGAAAACCTTTCCTTTCCTTAATTATCCACCTTTCAATTGGAGTTTTTATCAAGTATTGAACCTTAGCCAAACATTTCCATTTCTAGGAGGAGACTTTGTTAAATTATGGAGACTAAAATAATTTATTTTTGTAAGTAAAGTGGAGAAGAAAATCCTCTGTTTTTTTATTTTGTTCTAATTCAAGGTCACTTTGTCCTTATGGGGAGAGAAAAACTTGATTTATTTGTGAATATTACTAAAACACTGATCACGAGAGAAATCCCATTTTCTCGCTAAAATGGAAATAAATAATAAATAGCAAAAGACATTATTTATTGTTTCCCACATGCCCAAGCCTTCCGAAGTTCCTCTGCAGGTAGGAGATGATCCTGCAAGGCACTGTGATCTGCAGCAGAGCCCTGCGTAAGCGGGTGCTGGAGGGAAAGGCAGGAATAATCCCATTAAATCAGGGAAAGGGCAGGTGTGTGCTTGGAGATAAGCTGCTGGCTTTCCCTTTTCTCGGGTTGGACCACACTGCTCAGCATTTAGTGTAAGAATTAAGGTTTTTTTATATTTAGTCTGAGGTTTTGCTCTTGTTCTTTGTGCTTTGCAACATTGAACTTGGTTTGGGAGCCCTTTGTGGTTAACGTTTAGCTTAATGTACGCAAAGAGTTAACTTGAGCTTTCTGTTGAGTTGGTCCCAGACTCTTTCCAGTGCTGCTTTCTAGGAATTTTAAGTAATTCTCCTTTTGTCAGAGTGGTTTGAAAATGTTTTAGGAAATGTTGTGAAGGCTTATGGAGGGGATATTTCACTTGAAGGAAGCCAAGAGCAGTTGAGGACCTTTGGTGTTGCTCCATTAGCAGCAGAGTTTGATGCAGATTCTATCTGAGCTTGGCTGCACAGAGGAGTGAGCAGGAGAAGGTCTAGGAGTACTTTCAGCACAACGAGTGATAAAATATATTTATTTTTTTTTGCTGAGGTAGTGGGCAAAAAAGGAAGGAGACCCTTTTCAAAAATTCTTTAGATCCAAGATAGCATTTGCAAGGATGCCTGGTTTGGAGGGAAGTGTTTAATCCTGATTCCCTTCTGATGGTGACCAAATGAAAACATAAGAAACCAGCCATTGTTTTAGCTCAACAATTTAGTGCTTCAGCACCTGAAAATCTTTCCGTTTTTAACGGAGAGCAGCTACAATCTTAGTGGATATTTTCATTTGGGTTTTTTTTAAGAATCTAGTTGTCCCTCGTTTCCCTATTTGATACCTTTGTTGCTCCTACAGAAACTTCCTTGGAAATGCCAATAGTAACAGTGAAGGAGGAATCAGATGATCCTGACTATTATCAATATAATATTCCAGGTAATGATGCTAACTTTCATATGTGTTTATCTCATGAAAGGATTGATTGCTTAAGTGTTACTCTCTCCGTGCCTCTCTTTTTACTTATTCTTGGTCATTAAATGTGCCATTACTTAGCTCTGTTGAAATACTACATTTCCATGCTATCGTTGAAGTTATTCTGAAGAATAGTACAGGAAAGTACAAGTTCATCATACCCAAGTGTGTGTTTGGGCTGAAGGAGGAATTCCAGGAGTCTTTTGAACTGCTTGGGTGTTTTACTGAAGGTCCAGTATGCAGACTCTAATTCCAGTGACCTCTTTAAACAGGAAATAAACCATAACGGTGCTGTCTAGAGCACTGCTTGAATCTTTTCTTCAGTTTAAAGTTTCATGAACTTTTATAGTGTATTGATCACTTTTATGGTTTATTTATTTAGACAAATCATAACAACATTCATGAGGTCCATGACTTGGGCTCTGTGTATGTTTTAAGTTATCTCTTAGTTGCTTTGCCTCATCTCTGTGTATTCAGTCAATACTGCATGTTAGCCTCAACTAAGGGGGGGGGGGAAGGATTATTTCTGTAGGTTGAAATAAACAGTAATTAAGAAGTTGTGATTATAAATGGCAATATAAAATAGCTAGACCCTGAGTTTGTTATTTCAGCCTGTTTGCATTTGGGGTTAGGGTAATTGAGCAGTGCAGAGGAACACAGACAAGCTGCCACCCATCTCTGAAGGACAGCTACGTGCTCAGCAACGACGTGCAAGTGTTCTCGTTTGAGTTAGGACCAAACCAGTTCTGTTCAGAGATTTTACTTCTCATCTGAGTCTCTGCTAACTCACTGCACTTCCTGAAGCTCACAGCATGTTTTCACAGACAGTGTCTGCTTCTAGCACTGATAATGCTCCATGTTTAGAGTTACTCCCAAGGGTTGGTGTGCAGCCCCAAGTCAGTGAACCACATCGTGGGATGCAGAAAGTGAAAGGCCACACCTGAGGGGAGGAGTGGCCAGGACAGGGGACCCTAAACGAGAAATTCCATCCCATATACATCCTGTTCAGTATAAAGCTGAGGGATCATGAGGGTCTCGTGATCTGCTGCTGGGCCCAGTCTGGGACTTCCCCAGTGCCTGTTCCACAGCCTCAGTGGTGGCAGTGATGTAATTGCCATCAGGGGGAGGTTGGGTTCGATACTGGTCTTGTATATATTTGTATATATTCCATTTTATTATTATTATCTTTATTAAAGCTATTTTATTTTTCTAATCCAGAAGCCTCTCTCATTCCCTTCCTCTCCCATTTGGGAGGGAAGGGGGCCATAAGTCTCTCTCCCTTATCCTCTTTCCCTTCCTCTATTTGGTGTGGGAAGAGGGGATAACAGAGAATATCTGTTGTAGGTCTGGTGGACTGAACCTAAACCTTCAACAGCAAAACAGCACATCCTTTCATTTTGTAATACTGTTTGTTATTGAGATAACATTTTTGTGCATGTTCAGACACAAAGATTCTTGAGTTTATCTTCTAATGTGTTATTAGCCAACTACAGGTTGGTAGAATCAATATTTTCATACTGACATGTCTCAAAAAGTGGACGAGCAGAGTTCAGAGATCTTAACCATACAGCATTGCAAAATGTCACCACTCAAGTTCAGAACTGGAAAGGTGAATTCTCTCATGTTAGGATTATTTTTAATTAATATTTGTACATTGCCTAGCCTCAGGGGGTTTATGGGCACAATATTATGTAGTAAAAATAGATACTTTTTTGGAGACAACTTAATCGTCGTTCCTTCCAAAGCCAAGTCCTGTCATCATTTTGCTTTTCAGCCCCTTGTGGCTTTCCTTTTCATGCATAAAAACAATGTCAGGATTTGGCCAGTAGCCCAAGTGTAATCCAATGCCATTTGAAAAGAGTCTGTGCTGGAATCACTTCCTTACAGAATTGTAACCCATTGTACTGCAGTGTGTTTGAGCTAAAAAAATCCCATTTATGCAATATGCTTCCACAGCAAAGTCTGGGGGATGTACATTGCGGGGGAGGAATTTCTGTTGTCTTTTACAGAGCTCCAAATTTAAATTTTCTTATTGGCAAAGAGCAATATGTTTCTCTTTCAGATAAAATGGTGCTTGAGGAATAACTTCCCTTTCCCTCCCTCCCAGGGTAGCCTGCAAACTTGCATTTAAGCCAAGACAAAACTAAGTATATTGGTGGAGTGCTGTGAGCTAAAAGAGATGTTACTGTGTCAAATCGTGCTGCCTCCCCCAGAGCAAAGCAGCTTCCCCTTCATTTCTTCAAGTTACTGCCACTCACATTCAAGCCAAAAGTTGTACAAAGCACGAGGAGCTGTAAATTCAAGAGGCATGTGAGTGTTTGTGTGTGCAGGATGATGCTGTGAGCCTCAGAAAGGTACAGTTATCCCCAGGTGTGCTCCTGAGGAATGACTCAAGTTTGCCCAAGCGTTGCCTTTGTAGGGTTGTGCTGCAAAATAAAGGGCTAGGGTCATAGTTCTTCTAAAAACACCCTACAGCAAGAGCTGGGCTTATCGATTTGGGCAGAGAAACAACCATGTGCCTGGGGCTTCCTGGAGAAAATGATTTCCTGGTGAAATTTCATGGTTGTTATTTTTCTCTGAGTGCTTGCTTCCTCTCCCAGTTCTGCAGTGCTGACAACAGTGCTGTGTGTGGAATTCCTCCCTTAATCAAATGGGGGAAATGACACTTGTAGGTGGATGTTCTTTTCATCTTATCTCCTAGTAGATTGCAGCATTTGGATGTTGCCATCAGTTAATACTGAACTAGTAAATTTAGAAGTGGTTTAGCAGCACACAGTCAGAAGGCTGAGAAATAGGGGCTTTGGCCATCAAAAATGTCGTGAGGGTATTTTGACAGTATTAGGGGCAATTTTCATCAGTGGGCACTAGCAGTGTGGCAGTGGGTGGGTTTGTTTTTTTTTCCAGTATCCTGGACAAATGTAAAGGTCACCGCAGTGTTAAATGATTTGGGTGACACCAAAGACAACCTGTTCTGGAAGAAATCTCCAGAATTTGCCTCTTGACTAAATGAGGAAGAGGACTGAGCAGGGATCTGCAGGACTAAAGAATTCATACTGGAACATTCTGGGTATCATAGTTAATATTCCTGCATATACCTTGCCTATAAGTACCAGTTATTAAGTCTCTTATGGAAAGAAATGTTAGTTAAAATGTTGTTTCTTAGTGTAGTGGTTGAAATGTAGTTTAGTCCTTGAACTGTGGTTTGTATACTTAGATTAAAGCATATTCCTGTGCTGTGGGAAGAGTTCTTTCCAAGGCTGTTGCAGAGGGACCAACATCCATTTCTGCCAGAGCTCAGGCCAGCTGGATGTGTGCAAGGCATGATCCTAAACCCGGCTAGCAGGGCTTGTGTTCTCCACCGTGTTCATGCAAATACATCTCAGTGCCCGGAAGTCCTCCCAGCTTCTGTACCAGCTTTCTTGCCATCAGGAGCCTGTTCAGCTGGTGCATAAATGTATTGGACAGTAGCAGACGTTGCATCTTGGCTTCTTACTAGAAGGCTGTCTGCAAGAGCCAGGCTGTCTTGGAGGCTTTTGATAGAAAAATGGGGTCAAAATATCAGTGCCAGAATGAGAACACCTCTGAATCAATTAACAGAAGAGAATTAAGAACTATACTTTTTTTTTTTCTTTTTTCTTTTTTTTTTCAATTTACAAAGAAGTAGGAATATGTTAAGAAAATCCCTGGGGGATATGTGTCACCTTCCATCCTCTTCATCAGCACAGAGTAAAGCAAGGCTTTTTGGACACATAGCCCATGCAGAACTGAGTAATTTGCTGAGTAAGGACCAAACATTTCCTGAAAGACACATTATCCTGTGAATTTTGTGGATCCAAGTCTTCAGTTACCACCAACATCTTGAAGTTAAAGCCAAGAGAGCTGGAAGTGGGAGGAAAGGCTGTAAACAGTGTGTGCTGTGAATTGGCTGGGTCATCTCACAAATTGCTGTCTAAGGAACTGTCTGGTTTAGCTTGTAAACCACTTAGAAACGACTAAAACTGCCTAACATCTTTTCTCTTTAAAACACCATGTGCTTTGAACAGTGCTATCAGTTTGGGAATTTCTGGGAATGTTAGTGAGGCAGTTAAAATACAGGACATTTATCCAAAACAAAATGAGATTTAAAATACTTTCTGCTAGGAAAAAAAAGGGCCAAAACGGGAATTATAAACTCTGCAGTTCTTCTCACTCTGAAACATTTAAAGTCATGAATGTCTTTAG
The DNA here is from genome assembly GCA_013401335.1 of Brachypteracias leptosomus. Lineage (NCBI taxonomy): Eukaryota > Metazoa > Chordata > Aves > Coraciiformes > Brachypteraciidae > Brachypteracias > Brachypteracias leptosomus. Next base: position 1,290,751 of record VYZX01021052.1, on the reverse strand, counting down.
TGTGTCTCTAACAAGAAAACATTTCTCCTTTGTAGAGCTCCCAGAATACTAGAAGTAATGTCCATTTTAATGGGGCTGAAGCTGTACAGCTAGGCTGGCAGTGCTCTGATCACTATCATGTGGGACTCAGCATGTAGATACTAGCTTAAACCGAGACATTCCAGAGAATATATTGAGAAAACAAAGCACAGTGTTGTGCTTCCTAAAGGCATCTGCTATTGCAATGGTAGTTACATATTGTTCACATTGCTACCGTTGGTGTAGTGCAAAAAGGACCAGAAAAGTGAGTGCTGGTGCTAATCCATGAGGTGATAAATACTTTGCTTCTGCCAAGTGGCACAAGTTGGCCGTGTAGTGTTGGGACCTAATCCATTACAGTTCAAGAAGGACAAGGAACTGCTTGAGAGAGTCCAGCACAGAGCCACAAAGATGATGAAGGGAGCGGAACATCTCCCTTGTGAGGAAAGGCTGAGGGAGCTGGGTCTCTTTAGCCTGGAGAAAAGGAGACTGAGGGGTGACCTCATTAATGTTTATAAATATGTAAAGGGAGAGTGTCAGGAGGACAGAGCCAGGCTTTTCTCAGTGACATCCAGTGATAGGACAAGGGGCAATAGGTGCAAGCTGGAACACAGGAGGTTCCACATAAATATGAGAAGAAACTTCTTCACGGTGAGGGTGACAGACACTGGACCAGGCTGCCCAGGGAGGTTGTGGAGTCTCCTTCTCTGGAGATGTTTAAAACCCACCTGGACGTGTTCCTGTGTGACCTGCTCTAGGGGATCCTGCTCTGTCAGGGGGGTTGGACTGGATGATCTTTGGAGGTCCCTTCCAACCCCTGACATTCTGTGATTTTGTGATTAGAAACTGGGGCTGAGAGATTTGAACTTGATGTAAATAAAAGGGCTTTGTGGGAGTAAGTAGAAGGAATGGCTGTGACTGTGGAGGGAATGACATCTGCTTTTGGTATTGAAGGAATTGTTAGAATGTGAAAAATTGCCTATTTTTAACAGGCATTTACAAAGATTATGATTTATAGCAGTTGTCTGTCAGAAAAGCTTCATTTTGGTGCAGAATCTGGGCCAAAGTTTGTGATTTAGGTGCCATGGTCTGTTAGGTATTTATCTGCTCATGAACGACCAAATTTTAGTCTGTGTGTTACAGAATTTCTGAGTGTTTTGTGTAGCAGAATTGGCTCTTAGCTGAAGAACCTACCTGGTGCTTTTTCTGATACGAGGTGATATTGGTGTGCTCTGCCTACACATCTTAATTTCAGTCTCCCAAGACATAACCCTACTGCAAGATTTTACTTCTAATGTGTCCTATGGTTTTCATAATTAAATCTCCCACTTTTGTGTCCATCCTTCCTCCTGCACCCTACCTGCTGCAGTGGAATTAAGTTCTTCTCTCTCAAATTTTCTTCTTTTTCTGTTTTGTGATTTCCTCATATTTTTATTCCTAGATGGAATTTCTTTTCATCTGGTTACCACCATACTTCATTTTTACTTATCTTAGTAATGTGATGTGTGTGTATCTGCCTGTTGTGTGCATGAATGCAGTAAAGTGGAAATGTATCTGCTTTTGTTGATACCTCCTGGTGGTAGAACTTTCAGAATTCTTTTAAATCTAATCTTCTTGTCTTTACTAAATGAAGCTAGCAGAATATATTGTTTTACACTTTGTAATTTCTGAAACAATTCTTTTGTACTGTTTTTGCCTCTGTCAGAGCTTCATAATATGAAAAAAAAAAAGCTTCAGGCTTCATAAAATAATCTGTGTGGGCCACTTTTCAAAAATGTAATTGATTTACGGCATGCACTGTAGTTTTTATTGACATTAAGGATGAAGGGATTGAGTTCTCTGTGCCTATCCCAAGGGCTGTAAGTCTAGTAAGTGTATCTTTTAACTAGAGAAATCTTTCTTCGAGTATGAATGTGTCAAAGACTCCTATTTTTCATTTTTATTTGTGTCACAGCATGTATTAGCCGTGAATATAATGCAATATAGGGACTACTGGAGAATGTGTAGGTAAAACAATCCTGTCAGGATTTCTGAATTAAGAAATAAACACCAAAATATGTGCTTATAATGGGATATTTGCCTATAATGGGATGCATGCTTCTGTGTGTCAGTGCATTATGAATTATAATAATTGCATGTTCAGAAGAGATCTTAGGAAATGACATACCTGTCTAGCAGCATAGGCTCAATACGCATATTTAAATAAAAGCAAATTTAGGCCACAGAGATATTTTCTAGCATACCCAGGGGAGCTGTGCTCTATTCCCACTTGCCAGTTGCAGATCACACTATTCAGAAGAGAATTTCTCCTCGTGTGTCCTGAAGCAGCACCAGTGTCTCTGGTTTCTGCCTTCCTCCTTCTCCTCCCCCTGCTTTTTCCCATCTTTGGACCATGGTCTTGACTGTGCCAGTGTCACTCTCTCTGGAGCTGTTTTGAACCAAATCAGTTAAACAGAAATATAGGGAAAAAATACCAAACATATACACCCCACTACCACCTCCAACAAAGAAAAAGTGACAGGAGCAGATTAAAGCAACACTTTCTGAAACAAATACGTGTAACCCAACAAACCTTGTATGGGTTCCTCACTTGCAATCCTGTTAATTTAAAATATCTTTGAAAATCTGAGCAATGAAATTAGGCAGAACTATTTCAAACTAGCATTATTGTAACCACCTAATAATTATAGTTTTCTTTAGTTGCTAAATGTTAATTTTCTTGAATAACTTATGGTATTTAATACTGTATGTGTACTTTCAGTTGACTGAAATACATAATCTGGTTGTGACAACAGTATTTTCTATATTTTCTTGCTTACTGTGCACAAGAAATAGTTTAAAATAATTCACTTAGCTAAGAATAGTTTTTCCATTGCAAAGCTATTAACGTTCATTGCTGATACACTTATAAACCTATCTCTAATCAGCCCAAATTTCTGGGGAGCTCTATGATCTTCTGCAGGTTGCTTTTGCACACGAACACAGAAATGATTTGATTTACCCAGAACAATTAGTCCAAATCCTCCAGTTCCAGTTGGTCCTCACATGATGTCCCTTGTGTGCCACGCAAGGGCTGGTTTGCTGTACCTGTGCTATAGAATGCTCAGTGTGAAGCCATTTGTGCTGTAAGCAGTTCACCCTCTGCCAAAGAATTAAGCAGTAGGATTTTAGGGGTGTTAATTTAATCTTTTTAAGTGTCATTGGTGTGCTGCATTCTGCACCAGCCTTTTTAAAGCAGTTTGTCTATAGCCATCAAAAGAGCCATTGGGATGAAAAGGAAACAAGCTGGAGGAGTTGTAAATGATTTTAATCTCTCTGAATTAGTCTATTTAGAGAGAAATTTTAGGTAGGTAGAAGTATTAGGTAGGTAGAAATTTTAAAGTCGAAAAGGACTCCCTGGGAATACAAATTTTAACAAACAGGGACAAGATTTGGCTGATTAAAAATTCTTGAAAGTGAACTTTAAAATTTCATTGAAAAAAGGCAGAGCCATCAACATTTCATGTTTTAAAATTAGTATATTAACACCAAAACAAATTGAAAAGCTGCTGTTCTGCACGAGGCTCTGACTGTTCAGTGGTCCCAAGAAATGCACATTCCTGATGTTAGCCCAGCAACTTTTTTTATTCTGTTGAACTGGATGAGTAGGGATTTATGTATCCTTAATAATTCACAGTCTTCTCTAAGTTCAACATTACAGAATGTATGAAATGAGTGTATAATATATGAAGTTAAGAGTTTAGCAAATTCCTCTATGGACTAGGGGAATGTGTTTGTTGTGAGACATAATTTAAGAGCTGTGCTCTTTGTTCCCAAGCAGGCCCTTCAGAAAAGTCAGAGGTGGATAAAAAAATTGATATTGCAAGAAGTCACACAGGTGGGTCTTTCAGTTCTATTTTACTCACATCTGTTTTGGAAATTGAATGTGTGTGTTTTACTTTTCAAAGCTCTTCTTCCTTGATTTTGAAGAGTTAGGGTATTGGAAATTAAACCTCANTCTCCAGTGTATCCTCTCCCAGCCTAGACTGATAGTGCTGGTTACCCCGGCCCAGGTGCAGGACCCTGCACTTGGCCTTGTTGAACCTCGTAAGGTTCATCTGGGCCCACCTCTCCAGCCTGTCCAGGTCCCTCAGTTGTCTTAATTTTCAGGTGTTCAAGTAGAGACATGTAGAAGGGAATCTCATTTCTTTCTTTTCTAAGTTTGAAAAGGAATATCAGGTTAGTCACTGGTAATTCATGCAAGTTGATAGATTTCTCAAGAAATTCAGTCTATGAAACTATGTTTCATACTTGGTTACAAAGCTTAATAAACTTCTGTTTATGTATTATGAGTACAACTTGATTTCTTTTTTTCAGCTGTGTGGGAGGTGAATGGGTATGTACAGAACAAACCACATGGAAAATCTGTGTTATAGCAAAGAGTTCCTTGCTGTGTACGAACAATATCTGAAATTTACTCCAATTGTACAATTTTTTTGCTTCTTACAGTCTCTATGAAAAATACTGGTTTGCCCATTTGAAAACACTAGAAAATACTAATCTGTATTTCAACCTATAGATTTCTTTATAATGTCAGGGTGCTCCTCTGCTGTCAGGAATTTAAGATTCAGAAATTGAGCCTTCTCTTTGTTGTTTATATGAATGTTATAGTTCTGGATTTTTTGCTTAGGAATATCCTTGCTTTGAATAATTGATGTCAAAAGTTCCTTTTGTGTTTTTATTATGTATGTTTGTTACTTTATATTTGTCTAAAGGAAGCCAGCAGGGTTCTGATTGCAGTGAAGGAATAGATATGGAAATACCAGAAGAAGGTAAGAGATATGAAATGTTTTTCATGAGAATTATTGCAGGCAACAGTCAAACTTAAATTTCACTTGTTGTTTAAATAGGCATACAGAATAGGCTATCTTGTCTGGATTCTGTAAAATAAAATTATTTATTGCTGATCCTCACAAAAATGAGTTATGAAAGAAAAATCAATGACATTGTTGGGTTTTATGAAGTCTGTGATATATATCCTTCTAACTACTAGTAAAGAAATACATATAATAGGCATTTAAAGCTCTTACAGAATCCGGGAATTCCTTCTCTTCTGAAAGTTTGTCTGAAAGCTGCAGCCTCTGACCCAGAAGATTTGCAGAAATGATTGTTTTCTGCAAAGAAAACCATCAGAGAAGTGCATGAACCTGTCCTATGGTGTCTATCACTGGGGATTCTCACTGTTTTTCCAGTAACTTTGACAAGATGGTGAAAAAGGAAGTGGCAAAATTAACATGTGCCTGGAATCCCCCAGATTAACTGATAAAAGTATCTGAGGTCTTAGTGAGATTGAGGGAGTGGGGAGTGCAGTGTGATTGAAATTCAGCAATCAGAACATTAAGGTTGTGTCAATTGAAAGAAGGTGTTTTAAACAATGAAATCACATTTGAGAATCTGGAGACAGTGCCAGTGAATGATGATATTTAGAACTGAGAAGGCGGCTGCTGCTTAGGAGCTGTGTGTGTTTGCCCAAGGTAAAAAAATACCTAGTGATGGTAATACTTTGCTAAAACCCCCCCTTACTTTAGTGTTTAAACCAGTTGATTTATTAAGGCTTAAGAAGAAATGTCCCATCTGGGAGTTTTCTTCCAGAACGTTGTCGCCATCTGCTCTGACGTTTTTGCATTTTTCTTTTAATTATGGCTGTTTCTCAGGGATTTGGTGCTGGACTAGAAGGACCATTTTCCAGTCTTTGTGGCTGTTCTTATATTTCCAAAACTTGTATTTAAGGGTTATAAGTAATCAGTTGATATGATAGATATTTTTATGACCATGCTTTATGTTTACATCTACTAAAATACCATTACCTCCTAATTCTTTCCTTTTGTTGTACTTTGCATTTGTTAGTTGTCTACCCAGCACTTACTCTGAATTAGGTCAAAGTATCATATTATGTTTTCCATGAACTAGATGATATATTTGACATAGCTCAAAAAAACTCCAGTTAAGGTGTCTCAGTAGATACTGCTGAATCTCTGCTATAAATGACATCATGTGAAGAACCTTTGAATGGAGATTCCTTTAGCCTTACTCCCAAAATGATATTGTGCTTACAGAGATGCTCTTCAAAAAGCACAAGTGCAGCATTACTCTGCCAAAATAATTAAAATCTATTCCTTCCTACACTGTACTTAGTTTTGAAATAGTCTCCAATATAATTGGCTTCATTTTTAAAAACTTTACTGCAGTTCAATGCAAAATTGCTTTTTCTCACTGAGTATTGAGAGGCCTAATCCTATTTATTCTGTTGGTGCAGCCTGCCCCATTGAAAGCTTTGTGATTATGAATTTCACCCTCATTTTTCACTGTTGGCCTTGCAGCCTGTGAAGGAAATCATTATAGTGCAACACCTATGAGTCTGTGTCGATGGTAAAGAAATACATCCTCTGTAGGGGCACGCAGCCTTTGTTTATATTTTCAGTAATCCTTGATAACAAAGGAGAAAATATTTATGATTGTATTAATCCTATTAAGCCAAGACTAAGGTATCTCCTGCTGCCATTAACAGCACCTCTGCCTTGCTGCAGGGTATAATCCTCACCTCCTTACCCTTCTCTAGAATTGCTTAAAGGCTTGTGGTAAGATATCTTTGGGTTTTTCTTGCACGCTGTGCAGAACATTTCAGAGAGCCAGGAGGCTCCTTTGACAAGTGTCATTTTAAGTACAAAAATCACAGAGTGTATGGTTAAAAATCTTTCCTGTGTCCATCATTCAGCTGTCCTGTTTTTCCCCCTCCAGATTCCTCCCAGTGTAGCCCTTCAGAAACAAGTGAGGATCCTGAGGTCGAGGTCACCCTCGAAGGTTAGTTCTCCAGTTCATTGATTTCAGTCCACTGGGTATTTTTATGTCCAAAAAAATGTTTTATAAAGCCTGCATTACTTGGCACTGAATAAATAGGATTATGTGTTGGTGTTGACTGCAGTTTGGATGCTTGGTAAACATACCTAGTCCAAAAATTTTATTAAAACCACAGTATACTGACTGGGTTGATTTTGAAGTGATCTGTGACAGATTTGCATCTTTAACATTTTTTTCAAGCATTGGTAATGAAAAATAGTCATTATTTAATCACCATTCATTTAGATTTTTAAAAGATTTTACAGCATTCATTCTGAAGAACAACAAGAAGTTGTTTTATAAGCACACTGTAGTTATAAAATTCCTACTTAACTCTAGCTTCTGGGAGGAATGGTACCATAACAGAAATGATGTGTTACAGGTGGTGTGAATAAAGTTTCAATTTATTTGTCTAATATTGATAAATATGAGATTAAAGCCTTTATATTTTCCACTTCCCTTTCTCATCTAAATGGCACTAAAGCCATTAACCAATGTCCATGTTGTTCTCATGCTTGGATATTGGTTAGAATTCAGCTTTTCTTGTGTTTGTGAACTATATGCCCTGTAACTACTTTAAAGCACTTCTAAGATTGGCTTTTAAAGTGCATACTTCTGGAATGGGAAAGATTAAGACCACTAAATTAGCAATTTAGATACTAGGCAATGCATTTTAGGACAAAGTCAACATTTCTGGCATTGCTCTCACCTTTTTATAATCCAGCAGTAAAATAATTCTTCCATCACCTCAGCAGAAAAAGTGAAAAGACAATAGTCATTAAGTTCTGTGTGTATGTAAAGGACTTTACCACAGAAGAAAAATGTCTGAAAAGGTTTTCTCTAACAGAATATAATAAAACTACATAGGTACAAGAGATGTCAGTATGTAATACTATTCTTCCTAAGTAAACTATACCCTTGATGACCTGGGCAGGTGCTGTTCTGTATGTGAAATTCATTGTCTTTGTCTGCTTTAACCACTTCTTTTCTCTAAGGTTGCAAGTATTGTTAACTGGACAGTCTTAAAACTCATTAACTGGTAGGGAAGATGGTGCTTTGGATTGGGAACTGACTGGCTAAGTAGCAGCTCACTGAAAAAATACCTGGGGTTTGCAGTTTTTCCCCTGTGAGTGTATGTGTGTGTGTTTGAGGTAGGACTGACCTGTTAAATGAATTTTGGTTACATCCATCAGTTTTACATTGGTTTAAAACAGGTTTTAGCACCTTTGAGCTCTTGAAGATGAAACTTAGGTACTGTTTTTCAAGACTTGTTAGTGAAAGGATACTTCCAACTAGACAAAAAGTATAATCTATGTCTGCACAATTTATTTCCTGATTTCTTTTGCTGTTGCATGGTCATTTTATGATCACAAGATGTCCAGCTGTGTTTCTGAACACAATACTGTTTTCCTTAGGAAATGCAGAAGCAGCTTTGATTTTTTTTTTGTATCTTATGCCTTGTGCTGGCTCTATTACACAGATTTTTTTCCTGCACAAGCCAGTAGCTTTCTGAAGTTACTAAGGGAAGTAATTCGTTGTGAAATTAGTTGCCCTGATAAAGCACAGTTCAATCCTTGCATTAGAGCTTTGAAATTCAAAACACCTCCAGCATTGCATGTGAATTCTCTGTATATTAAAAGTGATATTTTTATTTTTCTTTAAGATGATGATGATGAGTACTTGCCTCCTAACAAGAAACCAAAGAACACCGAGTCAGCTAATGAAGCTGCCAATACTGGGAAAAGAAAAGCGAGAGAGTTCAATTTTGGTAAGATGAAAAGTAAAGATTACTTCATCTCTCTGCTTTGTTTTATAAAAAGATATTAGGCAACTGCACACTGCAGGAGTGAGACATGGTGTGAGTATTCATTTAGGAGCTCAGGGCTCTTTGTAGGTGTATTGCAGTGGTATAACCATCACAGGCTACCTCTGTTGTTTCTCATTATTCAAAGCGACCTTCTAAATAAACACTGCAAGTAATTTAGTAAAATGAAAACAAGTCTAATTTTTTGTCATCTGGTTCCCTGGACAAGAAGACAAGACTGAATTTACAAGTGTACTGAACTATGACAAACCCCAGTTCAGGAGCCTGGTCTATCTTGATACGTGCTGTGAACAACGAAGATGTGCTGGGAGACCTAGTAACCAAATGACTCTGTTACACCAAGTAGCCTGCCTTGATTCCTATGGACAAAGTAAAAGTTGAGGTGGTTTTGCTGGTGTACTTTCATGATACCTTCTATAGAGTTTTCGCTGCAGAAAAGCCTCCACAAACTGCCCGTATTCTGATTAAAGATCCTTCCCACGTTGCAGCCCCAAACCTCTCCTTTATTTCTTGGTTTGGTTTGGTTTCCTGGGTAGCTATTCCATGAATCTCTGTTCTTCTATAAGGTTCTGCAGAATTAGGACTGTGTCCTTTGGCAACAGTGTTTGAGATGTTTGTTAGAAACACTGGAATTGAGGTCAATTGAAAATTCCCCATGGAACCTCTTCTGACATCTGTTTAGCGTGAAACATGTCATTTCATGCTAATTTCAGTGGAAATGAATAAAATGTTGTTGAGAGCTCTGTTCTCAGAAGTTCATTAATACTAATAGGCAGTTCCACATGCAGCATCAGTTAGTTTTGGTTGGGTCAAGAGAACATAATGGGAATGTTAGTAGAGAGAAGACTGAGCAGTTAATATTGCAGAAGCTTTTGCTAGAATATATTCTCTTAGTAGAAAAGAGCATCTAAGCTTGGCAGGGATTGAAGGGAATAAACAATGAGGTTGACAGACGTGGAGAGCAAAGCTAATAAAATATTAGGGTGATAAAGGAGCTTGCAATGTTGAAACCAGTTTAAGAGCATCAGACAGCTGACTTGCTCTGAGTTGACTTGGTAGGTTCTCTCTCTGGGATGCTCTCAAGAAAACTTTGTTTTTAGCCACCTGCTGAGTAGTTATTTTGAAATTTTGAAGTGTTTTGAAGCTCATGGGTTATTCAAAGGTCTTTATTCTTGGGCTTCCTAAATTGTATTGAGGTTATTGCCCCTTACGTTCACTTTTGGGGTTTACCTACAGAAAGTGGTGTTACAAGGTCTGGTTAAAACCCCAAATGAATGTGAGGAGCTTTGGAGAAACAGATTTCATTTGCTGTAATGGAAAAAGGAGCAGCTGTTGGTAGTTGCAGTGCTGTTGTTTGGACATTTCAGAAGACTACAAAGTCTTCACCTTTGTCTAATGAAGTCTAATATTGGATAATGGGACAGAAGAAAGAAGGTGGTTAATTTTCTCATGAATAGCTGCAGAATGACAAAGGCACATATACTCAAGACTGGAAAGGAGGTATAGCTGCACATACATAACACTGATGAGATCCAGATGTTTGATAGCTGTGAGTTGGAGACACTTCCTGTATATCTTGATGGAGTCAGAGATCAGGTACCCCAAGCGGCCTGAGAAATGGTGAATAATGTGCTGTGCTCTTGGGTTTTTGTGGAAACAGGAAGACAAAATGGAAACCAAAATAATGATAACAAGTGGGAGGAATGAAAGTGTCTAGTAAAATGCTTGATAGAAATTGATAATCTTTGGGAAGGGAGGCTGGATTTCAAAAATATTTCTGAACCAACTATTATAAGGTTAAAAATATCTTTGCTGAAAGGAACTGACATTGTCAGTAAAAATCTCTTCCTACAACTTT
>VYZX01021052.1:1211055-1280150 GCA_013401335.1 Brachypteracias leptosomus | reverse complement strand
GCTTTCTTAGAGATTTTATCAAAAGCTCAGAGCTTCAAGCTGTGTCTTGCAGTTGTGTCATACCATTTTAAAGGGGAAAAAAGTCCCCTCACCTGTTGTCTCAGTATGACTGTGATGGAAATTGTGTAGAGTTTTTTTTCCCCATTTTGACTGCTGTTGAACACAGGTTTTGCCAGCCTGCAGCATGCTTAGAGTTCATCATAGAATCATAGAATGGTTTGGATTGGAAGGGACCTTACAGATCATCTAGTTCCAACCCCCCTGCCATGGACAGGAACACCTCCCACTAGACCAGGTTGCTCAAAGCTCCATCCAACCTGGTCTTTAACACCTCCAGGGATGGAGCATCCACAACCCTCCTGGGCAACCTGTGCCAGCATCTTACCACCCTCAGAGTGAAGAATTTCCTCCTAATTTCTAATCTAAATCTCCTCTATTCCAGTTTAAAGCCATTACCCCTCACCCTATCACTACAAGCCCTTGCGAAAAATCCCTCCCCAGCTTTTTTGTAGGCCCCCTTCAGATCCTGGAAGGTTGCAGTAAGGTTTCCCTGGAATTGCTGTGTGTTTTTTTTATTTTTTAAGAAAACATACTGCTGTGTTTTGCTTTCCCACAGAATACCATGTGGCATGTTGATGGGAATAGGAATAGGAATGTGTTTGGTACCTGAACATCATTTTATGTACATTGTTGGTTGTCTCTGCTGTAGTGAATCCATGTCCTCAAGGAGCAGAGAATGGGGTAAATTGAAGATACTATGGGTAGACTGGGGAGGTTTTCAGGATTGTTATTTAATTGGGATGGTGTTTCCCATGCATCAGAAAGTCTATATATAGGAATAGAGGGAACCCACCCATGTATCCTGGTGCCTATGGGAAACTAAAGTGCTTCACAGAGAGTGATGACCCAGAGAGAGGATCTGTCAGCTTAGCTGTGTAGTAGATCTTCAGCTCGGCTATGTGAGGCATGAAGTGTGTCACACAATCTTTTTCACAGTAATTGGTCCAAATCCAAGGGGTTAATGATGCTGAAAATCTGATTTAAAATCTAACCAGTTACTTGATAACCCCTCTGAATTTTGAACTATCTCTGTAGCCTAACTTGGTGATTTACTCATAAAATACAAAAGGAACTTTAAAAAAAATGCTGATCAAACTGTGAGCCAGTTTGTTTTGGTTTTTGGGGTTTTTTTTAGTTGCCTATTCTCTGTTTCTCCACCATTCCAAATCAACATGCCTATATTGTGGTGTACTTCAGTATTAATCCTTGTAGTGTTTCCATTGGAGGAAGAAGGGTATGCAAGTAGCTTTAAAAGATTTACATGAAATATTTGGCCAGTTATTGTGGGATTTGGTAACTGAGGAAAAAAAAACCTTAACAACTTTAATGGCTCATGTAGGAACACCTTTGTGAGTATGGTAACAAACAGAGGGAGACCAGGCTGGGTGGGAGTAGCTCCTCCTACAACTGCAGCAACACCCAATACTCAAAACAGTGTTATTTATATACTTTCATACAGTTGCTTCGTAATATGGTATGACATTCTGTCTGGCCCTCCCTCTGACAAAAACCAGCCTGAGTTTTGGAGGGTATCTTTTGTGGAGTGTGCCTCAGAGCTTGATGAACTGAAGGGATCTCAACTCTGTGAGGCTTTCCACTCTGGAGTCAGAGGTACCTTTCAAAACCCTTGTCCCAGGACTGTCCACATGTGTCCACCAGCTCTGAGTAAAGCAGGATTTGCCCTTTAAGCCAGTAAATTCTCACTCATATTTTCCTGACTCTTACTGGTAAAGCTGCTGCTAATCCATTGTTCTGTAAGTCAAGAAAAAAATGCTGTCAGTGACTGTGCTGAAATCAGGAGCTTCATCTGGCTGTACATCTGCAGTGAGAGGGAGAATATTATAAGGGTGAAGTGACACAGGAATAGGAAACATTGCCCTCAAGACATGTTTATCAGCTAAGAAACTGTGCACTATAGGATAGCAGTAAAAAGGGTGGCAGAAGCAATTATCTAGATTTATTCACAGGGATGTTATTTCCAAATATAAACAGGTTCGTTGATGTAGGTGCTATCCCAGGTAAGTGGAATGAGGAGTTTGTGTGGACACGAGGCACCATGCCAAGACACTCTTTCCCCTTTAAACACGGGCTTATTCTTGCCCACATCTGAGGCGTGCTGTCCTATTGATATCCATGAAATTACATTAAAAAAATGTAAGCTTAAACATGGCTACTAAAGTTGTGTACGTTGGTCTGAGAATGAATATTTAAACCCCTTTCGATATGGACTCAAAATTCAATCCTCTGTCTTGTCTGATGTAAGAATTTTTTGACAACTGGAAGTGTAATAGCTTGAATGGCCTCATTTTTTGACCTCTGTAGTTACTAGATTCAAGTCTTTGGTGTAAGAAATAAGCTGTAAGTACATTTGCTTATTAACTCATTCTTAAAAAGCCAGCCAGCAGCTGCTACCATCTACAAAAGAGCTGTGGCATTTCCCTAAAAGCATTGAGATATTACAAAAAGCTGTGAAAACATGGGCTCACTGTCACAGGCAGAAAATGAGATGTTAAAATGCTGCTGTTTAATCCAGCTCTCCATGGAACACATGATTGGATTTGGATAACTTGTGTCTTGCAGCCTGTATCTTCTTTCCGAAATAGGATTTATGGGGATGTTTTGCAACATCAGGACTTGGAGAAAGGCTGGATTAAGGTAGAAGATGGCACAATGCCTCCTGACCCAGATAGTTGTACAGATTTACACCAAAACAACTTCATGTAGTCGCTGTAAGCTTTGTCAAGCCTCGCTAATTAAGCTTTTCAGTGCCCAGATTTAGGTCCCTACCAACAGCAGCTGCAAACTGACTTTATCCCTGATGGCAACAAGAGCTGCTGACCAAGCAGTCAAAAGAAACCATGTTGGAAGTAACTTTAGCCTGGTTTATGGGTTTTTTTAGGGTTTTTTTTAAGCTGATGTAACAAGTTTTGGAGCTAATTTTAATCTATCTTTGTTTTTCTGAATATATCCATATATTTTAAGGTACAGCCTATACCATACTCCACAGGCACCTGCATGCAGTAGAAGCACGCTGTGTGTTTCAGTTAGTGGTAATGTAGATTTTTACAAGAGATTCTCAGCTTCATTTCTAGCCTGACTTCTCCTCCTCTTTCCTTTGCAGAGAAATGGAATGCACGAATTACAAACTTGAGAAAGCAAGTTGAAGAGCTGTTTGAAAAAAAATATGGTACGTGTTACACTCAAACTATTGCCTCTTGTCCCTTGACACCATAAATCACAGCTCTTTGGATTGCATCTTGTTGTTGCCATCAGCACCAGAGGGTTAAATATTATTAGAAGACTTAAAACTGGGGAAAGTAGCTTTATTTGGATAAGCAGAGTATTTTCAAAATTGGGTGCCTGTGTTTGGTATCTAAGTGTGAAATCTCGTTTTATTTTCCAGTTGTGTTCAGTGTCCTGGAGCTCCAGTGTGCTCGTGTCTTGGGCCCCCATATTTGAGTTAGCTGGCCTTTTTTCTGCAATTAAACTCAGTCCTTAAGTGAAATAATATTTTTAAATGGTTCTGGGGAGAGGTTACCACTGATTGATTGTTCTTTTCTGATTGTGATTGATTTGCAATGAGGCAACAATTATATGTTAATGGTTCTTGGAAAGATAAAGAAGCACACGTGTTAGACTTTGGAATTTGTCTCCAGATGCTGCATCTAAACATACTTTGTGCCCAAATATCATAGACTAAAACAGCATCAGCAGAAATTTCAAAATAAAAGGTGATGCTTTTCTGCTGTGAGAAGTGGAAGCACTTTCAGAATGGACCTTGCAGTTTGGAGTTATTGCATGTTTTGGGTGTGACTATCATCTGACATTTTACCAGCCCACTGAAAGCACTCCTACCAAGTAAAACTAGTTCAGAATCAGATTCACAGGGGTTTAATTGCTCTAGAAAAGAGCATCACTCTTGGTGAATTGCATTCGTTTTGGTGTTTGCACCTTGCCAGCCTAAAGCTCTCCTATGGAGTCTGCTAAATACAGAGTTATTCCTGACTTTCCATAGCAGGCCAGGTGGTATTAAATTATCCCCTTTTTCACTGTGGATGATAATATTTAATTTATTCACAAATCATTTCCATATCAGGTTCCAATTCTTTCTATCTGTATGAGCATCCCAGTTACTGAAATGAGTTATGGATGTCCAGTATTTCCAGAAAGCTCCTCAGGTTTGTTGGCTTCTAGAGCTCCAGAGTGTTTTAGCAATGTCAGTCCTTGTCATCCATCGCAGCTGACATGTCTGAAAATGGATTTATTTTTGTGTTTAGATGTACACTAAATAGGGTTACTTTTGATAGTGTAAATACAAGGCAGCGACTTAAAAATACAGACTCATTTATAAAAGTGGAACCTGTGTTCATTGGAATGCAAAACCATGGAAGGTTCCCAATCTAAGAAGCCTCACACAGACTATGATGCTGATCATGTTTTTAGGCTGTCTGAATTAAAAAATACAGACTCTAACTTATAAAAGCTTAACTGTTGTTAGTTACTTATTTAAACAAGCAGGATTTTTGTTACTCTGAAGCTGTTCTTACTTGGTGCTGTGTAGTGATCTAGATTTTAGTGATGTTCTTCATCTTTTTTCCTGGCTAACTTGGTTCACAAATGCTCATTTCCATCTGAGGCTCGTCTGTTAGATTTATTACAGTTCACCACTTGCCACAACAGCCCCTAGGGCTCAGAATAATTTTCTTTTAATTTCTTGGGAGAAGTATATGACTGCAATAAAAATCTGCCTTAAGGAAGGACTGGTGTGATACACAGCAGCCCTTATGGTGATTGTTCTGCAGCTTCTTTGGCACAGGTTTGAATAGGGTTTCTTTAGTCTCTTCACTAGGAGTCATCTTCAGGTTCATGTCCCTCTCTGTACATATCTATTCTCTGTCTCCAGATTTGGCCATCTTATATTTGGCAGTTGAAACCAAGTCTAGTAGAAACACAGTTCTCAAAGTTTTCTAAAATTTTGATATTCAGTTCTCATCAGAATGTAAGACTTAGGCACAGTATTTGCAAAGCTTCTCTATTTTGTGATTAACATGCTTAGAACTGTTCTGCTTCCAAGTGGTTGAAAGAATGTTACCCAAATGCTTTTAAAATCTAAATTGTTTTATTGCTTCTAAGAATTTATGAATTAACGTGAGCATTTTAGACACCAATGCCTGAACCATGGGCCGCTTCCACGTCACATTAAGTTGCTTTAAAAGGTGCCCTGATTAGTTTTGCTTTCAGAAACACTGCCACAACATCACTGGGCTCTAATTTGGCCTCAGCTTGGCCTTTCTCTCCTCAAATAATTTTTTGCTTCTAATGTCTATAGCAGATCAACGGAATATATCAAACTATTTGCAGACCAGTCAGGTGGTGATAGAGAATTCTTGTTGCTTGGCCTACAAAATTAACGTACCCTTGTGAATATAAAGAAATCTTCCCTCTTGATATTTGCAAAGCATTGTGCCACACCCCAGTATTTGCTCTTCATTCACTTCAAAGATTTCATTAGTAGGGCCATGCTTTTTTTGACCCTGTTAGAAGTGTATTGTTCATCTTGTTAGTGATTCCTTGGATTTCTAGAATACACCAAAGCTTTAGGAATTCGCTCAGAAGAAGGGGTGTGTGCCCCTCCTCCGAGGCATCAATAACTCTTGTAACCCAACAGCAGTAACAAATAATAATAACCAGAGCTAATGATCTGAAACATGCTTGGTTTATAATTATGTCTATATCATTTCCTCTTCCAAAATGTGCTATTAAACAAAACCAAAATGCTGTGAAACTTCACTGTGACAGGTGCAGTCTGTTCTTAAATGTTTACAGAGTAAAGGGAAAAGAGAAGAATCTGCATATGTGTGCAGGTCTGCAGCTTGTTTGCTGTGAATTAGAGTGATTTGGCTATAAAACAAAAACAACCCCCCACAAATAAGAATGCTTGCATGTTTAAATGTGCTGAGGGGGTTGCTGCATGCCCCTTAATTTTAATGTTTTTCATAGTAATATCAAAGAGATAATTCGGGTCAAGCCACGAGCTAGTCTAATGGTTTTATTCTCCTTTTTCTTAAAGCTCAAGCCATAAAAGCAAAAGGTCCAGTGTCTATCCCATACCCGCTCTTCCAGTCCCATGTAGAAGACTTGTATGTGGAAGGGCTGCCAGAGGGAATTCCCTTCAGGAGGCCAACCACATACGGCATCCCCCGTCTTGAGAGGATACTCCTGGCAAAGGAGCGGATCCGCTTCGTGATTAAGAAGTAAGGAATATTCCAATTTTATCCCTACGTTGCTCATGGTTTTCTGCTGGCTTCACTCTGCTTCATTTCATCTTCCAAGAACTTCCAAACTGATTTCTACCCATGTATTCTTCTGCACCACTGATGAGTAATTTTTAGTTGATGTTCACTCTGATAGATTCAGCTTATCACATCACCAGAGCCCCACGGTGATGGCTGAGATCTGGGCAGGTATCTTCAGTATTACGGACTTCTTGACATGGGCACATCTCTTTGTACTATTTTAATCTCTGCAGCTGTAACACGTGTTGACTTGGAGATATTTTATGCTATCTGAGTCCAAAATAGCTAATAGTTCCTGTGATTTTAGTTGGATGTGTGTCCTTGGTGTGTCTGGAGGTAGATCAGGTAGTCTACATGAAGGGACACCTTAGATGTACACAAACTGCTGAGTTGCCTGCTGTAGCTTGCCTGGTAGGGTATCATCTGCCTTTAAAGTGAGGACATGAGACTCAGGAGATGTTCTAGGCTTTCTCTATTTCTCCTTTCTTGCCTTGGTGTCTTTCCTAGACAGAACCCTGACATTGCTTCCTGCAAAGGCAGGTGGGATTGGAAGGGAGCCTGGGCTGAGCCTGAGTTCAGGATGGGCAGGGAGAGATGCTGGCATCTGTGGGTGCCAAGTGCTGGATCTCAGAGCTGTGGAGCACTTGGAGATGCAGTGCTGTGGGTACCACTGTGGCAGACCAGCAGGCAGCTCTGGTGCTGGGTGGGTATTTACCTTCTGTAGTTTGGTGCTTCACTTTAGGCAGGTGTGATATTTCACACCAGAGATGGGCATTCACAGTTTACATGGAGATTCTGTGGGTAACAGCTGATGTTTTACTATTGTTTAGTGGTGTAGGGCCTAATCCAAGAGTTTTCAAAGTGGATAGAACTTTGCTAATGGCAGTGGCCAGGCTCAGAACTGGGGGGAGTGACAGCCCAGGCAGATGCTAGTTTTTCAGATTCGAGAGATAGATGTTCAGTTTCTGTCATCCTAACACTTGCGGAAAACCAGCAAAGAGGAAGAAGTGTAGGTCTACCCTTGGTCTCACTTAAAATCAGACATTGTATGTAGATTTTAATATTTATGCAGTTCTGGCACCTGCTCTTGTCAAATTTTTGTTGACAGTAAACAATTGATGCTGTTCATCAGTTTTGTAACATGTGGTGACCAGAGCAGCTCAAAAACCAGCTCAGCTCTCTGAGAAATGTCAGAATGTTTAAACTTGTAGTTCTAACGTGGATAAAACCAGATATATTTTGGAAACAGAAATGTCTGCTCTGAGGTATTTATTTTTAAAGGTTTCATTTTTGATTTGGATCTTTGTTTCTGATGAAGTGCATCTTGGCCCTCATAGATAATTTTAATAGAATTTGTGTGTTACCATGAAATGTTTCAGCTCAGGTGGATGTGCATAATGAGCATGAAAAATGTTTTCATCAGTAGGGTTCCAGTCAGCTCTTATAACACTTCGGTGTTAATTGTAATTTAATGTTAGAGGATCATGATGTCCCCTGTTTTTGTTTTTTTTTTTTCTGATTCTTCTGTTCCAACTTGGTGCTGTAACTGTAGGCTATAATTTCTGATTTATCAAAGTATATGTCACCATTGAAGCATGTATCTTAAACCTTTTAGGCATGAGCTTTTGAATTCAGCACAAGAAGATGTACCATTGGATAAACCGGTTGCAGGAGGTAGGTCTTCAAACCTGTGAATTGCATAAGGACAGAATAGTTTCCTCTTTGTCAGTCTGAGTGGTGGCTGCCATTTGTGTTTGCTAACATATAGTTGATAGAGTTTACTGGATAAGGAACTGTCTGTGTCATGGAATATATTGCTTATATAGTGTATTTGCCAAAATTAGATGAATACAGTAATGAACATTATAGTTATAGTGGGTTTTATGGTTATTATGGTTATAGTGACACTTATTATTGTAGCATCTGACTTTCTCAGATGATGGAAATCCATTTTCCCATCGTAGTGCAAAGACAATGCATTCTAACCACTAATAAGCCTTCAAGAATAGACTTTTGTTACAGTTGCACCCATGAACTCATTTCCTCTCAAGTTGAGAGAAAAAAGTTCATTATGGAGAAAAAAATCCAAATTTTGAAAGAATTGTGCCTTTGCATGGGCACTGGTTGGTAACACTCTTGGACTTGTTTTTCTCCTCACTTGTGTTCTACTGTCTCTTGGGTTTCAGGGTGGTTTTTTAATTGTCCTATTAAGCCAAGTGTTGAAAGCTTGTATGCCTGAACCAGTGGTAGCTAACAAATAGCTCCTAACCCCAAAATACTAACTGGCAACCTCAGCCTGGTTGAGCTGTGACTTTTTAGGAATACCAGAGAAATTCTTGGTTCAGAGAGACACAAGCATGTAAATGGTAGTATCTGCACTGCTGCAGCACCTTTGTGTTGTATTATATACTCAGGTCTTCTGTTTGTAAAAAATATATCAAAGACTGTACTCAAAGTGAACATTAAGAATCTAAATTAAGCAAAGAAATTGTGTCATAAGGATGTCACTTCAACATGTGTGTTGGATTTAAACTTTTCCTGCAGTGTAAGTTAGCCTAGTGTCTTCAGTCTTAATAACCTAATGTTCCTTCCAGCTCCAAATTTGACTACAAAAATAGTAGGTAGGCTAATGACTGAGTCTTAAACTTAACTGTACTCTTATGTGGGTTTTTAAATTAGCCCTTTTCTCTGTTGTTTTTATTGTATTTAACATGGTTATACTGATTATGAAGACAAAGCCATTGCATATCCCATAAAACCCATGTAGCTAAGAAAACCTGTTTTTATGGCACAGTGTTAGGAACAGTCACTTTCTGTTGCTTGTCTTCACCAACTCCTAATGATGGTATATTCATGTAGACCTCTGCATTATTTCTCTGAGAAGAGAACATCTGTGAAAGCTGCTGATAACATCTCAGCTAACAGAGGACAGCAGAAGTCTGAGCCTCCTTCCCCTCAGTTTTCTTTTCTCCCTATTTGGATGCCCTCTTTCCCAGTAGCTCATCATCTCCCCTGCAGCTCCACATGCCTGCTGCCATCTCAGGAGGGAGAGCTGTGTAGCACCAGCCCCTGCTCTCAGCTCCTTGGCTCCATGTCCAGTGTCCTGCCCTGTCCACAGCTCCTATGAGCTTGTGTCCCCAGCAGGAGAGGAGTGCGACGAGTACACAAGATGTGTTTTGACTGCCAGAAGAAACATGATTTACATTTGCATTCCTGTGGGAAATAGGCTGGTCAGGGAGGTTTTATGAAATGGCCCCAGCCCTGAAGCCCTGAGACGACTGGTATTGGCTCCAAGACAAACCAGTCAGGCAGTGGTGGTTTGGCTCAGGGGATGGCTGGAGAGCTGTGAGCAGGTGCCTATGAAGATAATCCAACCTGGTGCAATGTGGTTGTGGAGCAGAAGTTGCTGCTCATGCCTGCTGACCAAACCCACAGCATGGCAGCTGTCCAGTACCGTGTTCAAGAGTGAGGAGCTTCCACTTGTTGGTCACAAAGGCATAATCAGAAGAAAAAAGTGATTTATATGCTATATGCTTTGATCCCTGTCGCCTGACACTGGGGACAGACAAGTTGTTTTAGGGATCCTTGGCAGAGTGATGATGGCACTAAATCATAGTTGCAATTAAAGCTTTTTTTTTTGTCAGGATGTTATAATTAATATAGCAGAGAATTTAAGACTAGCATGACACAGGATTGCTACAAGCAGCATCAATGTAGCACAATTTATAAGTAGCATAATACAGGATTTATAATACAGCTTAACATGTGGTTTGTGATCAACTAGACCCTCAACAGATCAGGTCAGATCTTAACACATGGTTTCCTGTATCAATGTAATAATCACAGTCTAGACTCAAAAATGATATAAAAGAAGATGAGTCACTCAATCATCAGATAAAGCAGAGGATGGTGAAGGTGTCCTGGCCACCAGGGTTGGTCATGGGTCTTGCTGTCTAGCAACAGCAACTCTGGTCCTCGTTTCCCCCTTAGGATTTGTAAGTGCTTGATTCTATGAGCAATGCTCCATAGGCTGTAACGCTTCCCGGTTCCATACTGGGAACATCACCTCCACTGGGCTGTCCAGGTGCCCAGGACCTTGAAGATCAGTGAGGAAGGGAGCAATCGACCTAGTGCCCAGGAACCTTGAGGCCGGTGGGAAGGGAGAGAAGAAATCTGTTGGTCTGCTTGGTTCATGAGATCTTCAAGGCCTGAGAATGAAGGGGAACGAATACATGACCTGCTTGGTCGCAGAGAATGGCTGCTAGAGGAGCAGAACTCAAACTCATGACACAGGATTCAGGTGCAGAACTTTGTCCTGTGAACTCCAAAGTTACATGTGTATCAGCCAATAAGCAAAGATGCTCAAATGATAGTGATGGAAAAACTGTGTTTAATCTTAATTTATTGACCAGGATATGCTAATCTACATAGACTGCCATGTGGTGGGTGCTGTCTAAATTCTGACTTAACTCAAGTCTTAGGTACTGTCAAGTAAACATTTTGGAGAGTTGGAACTAAGCTGCTTGTCATAGAATCATAGAATTGTCAGGGTTGGAAGGGACCTTAAAGATCATCTAGTTCCAACCCCCCTGCCATGGCAGGGACACCTCCCACTAGAGCAGGTTGCTCACAGCCCCATCAAGCCTGGCCTTCAAAATGTCCAGGGATGGGGCTTCCACCATCTCTCTGGGCAACCTGTGCCAGTGTCTCCCCACCCTCATGGGGAAGAACTTCTTCCTAACATCTCATCTGAACCTACCCACCTCTAGTTTTGATCCATTCCCCCTAGTCCTACCACTACATCTCAAGAAGAAAATCTTTAGAGTCATTTAATACAGTTATTTAATCATCATTTTAAAGGTATTTGTCCATGAACGGTGGGAAAAGTGATGCTGGAAGTTCAATATGAATATACAGCAAGGGGCAAGCTGCTGTGTGTACCCATTGTAAAATCTTGCTTTGGGGTTCTCAGTGCTTAGTGAAAATCCACTGAAAGCAAGTTTTCATCCCATATGCATGCCAAATTCTGCACTGAATATCGAGATATTTTTCTAGAAATTGGAACAGGCAGAAAACTAATTCCATCTCCAAACAGGATCTACAGACTGGAGGCGGATGGTGGAAGCCTTGTAGTTCTTCATGCCATACACTGGATGTATTTGTAGCAAGAGAGATGTCATTGATTCAGTGGATTTTTGTACAGTTTTAAAAATCTGTCATTTTTCTACAATTAATTTTCCTAGTTTGAAGTTGAATCCATGTTTCTTCCACATAGTATTATCTGGATTATTTGAAAATGCAGAATGGTTATGCATGCTGTAAAATGAACAACTGAAAATACAGCCAAAATAATTAAGGAATGTTGGTTTTGTTCTGTGTCACTCTCAAACACAATGAAAGAGGAGTGGTATGCCAGAATCACCAAACTGAGAAAGGTGGTAGATCAACTCTTCTGCAAAAAGTTTGGTGAGTATAGTATTGATTTGTTTATTATTCTATTTTAATTTATTTTATTCTATGCCTTTGTATTTCTCAAAGTTTGCTCGCATTATTTCCTTTGAATGCCTACTTGAATGAGACATTTGGTTGTTTTTTTCCAAGTATTTAAAATCCTGGAAGTTGAGTGAAAACAGTTCATTATTTTACAGCTTGTGCAACAAGGTAAACACATAGTTTAAAAGATTATAAGCCATATATACAACTCTTCTAATTGGTCTCAGTGCCTTCCTATTCGGATTTTTTGTTCCTTTGGTGAATAAAACAACCGTTTACTTCTTCAGCCATTTACTTACTTCCATTGCAGTATCATTAAGATGAGTATTAGAACATTTCTGGGCAAATTTTTATGTTCTCTCCAATATAAAGAAGCAGTCAACCTCATCAGAGCTCGAATAAAATCTTGTGTGATGCTCTGTAATAGAATAAAAGCTCTGGATAAAAGCACTGTATTATGTCCCAGTGAGGAACCCAGTGTTCTTCAGTCTAACCTCATGACTGTCCATTAGCAACTTGACACAATATGGTCAATTTTTATGGGTTTGTTGCACTGAGAGTTGGACTCTGTTGGGTTTAAATGTCCTGCGTTGCCCCACGTTGTAAGATCACAATTACAACAGGCTGAAGAATTGGTGGCTTTGCTAGCTTTTAATGAAGGTTGGTGACCAAACTGTCCAGTTACTGATGTATTTTGTTGTATTTGAATACTTTTAATCACTGTATGTATTTTGTTCTAACAGCTGAGGCCCTGGGGAGCACTGAGCCTAAAGCTGTTCCTTACCTGAAATTTGAGGCCCATCCTACTGAGCTCTATGTTGAAGGGCTGCCAGAGAACATCCCCTTTAGAAGTCCCTCCTGGTATGGGATCCCTCGCCTTGAAAAAATCATCCAAATGGGCCACAGATTAAAATTTGTGATAAAAAAGTAAGTGTTTGTTTTAATGCCTGAATGTGTGTGTTTTGTTTTAAGAAAGAGGCCAGGCAAATACCTTTATGTAATCAAGCCCTTGGTTTCATTAAATCATGAAGCATTCAGTCTCTAGTTGCCAAATAGGCAGATTAAGTATTTTGCATTAAAAAGCGGGTATTTGCAACCCAGACAAGTCTTCCAAAATATCTCTGTGGCATGTTCACAAGTGTGAAATACATAATAGAAAAATCCAAACTTTTCAATTCATGGAATCATAGAATTGTACTGGTTGGGAGAGACCTTGAAGATCATTGAGTCCAACCATTAACCCAGCACTGCCAGGGCACCATTAACCCATGTCCCTCGGCACCACATCTCCACGGCTTGGAAACTCCTCCAGGGATGGGGAGTCCACCACTGCCCTGGGCAGCCTGGGCCAGCCCTTGGCAACCATTTTGGGGAAGAAATTTTTCCTAATGCCTAATCTAAACTTCCCCTGGCACAACTTGAGGCCATTTCCTCTTGTCCTATCACTTGTTCCTTGGGAGAAGAAACCAACCCTCACCTCCCTACAGTCTCCTTTCTGTGGGAGTTGTTGAGAGCAAGATGTCCCCTGAGCCTCCTTTTCTCCAGGCTAAAATTCATGTCATGCTATGTAGTAGTATTTAATTTATGTTGGGAACAGGCAGATGATGTGTTTTCTGGTTGCAGGCCGGAGCTGTTAGCTGTGACTGCACCCAAAGTTACTCAGTCCAAGCCGAACACCGCAGGTAAGACAGGTGCTGTCCCCAGGGTTTGGTGGGAAACCACGTTTGGATCACTGCAACATTTTTCAAGAAGTAACCCTTCTGTGAGAAGGGTGCTGATATGATCCTCATGAGGTCTGAAATAAACTGATCAGTATGAACATGGGTGGCTTTCTGGATCCTGGTGCAGCCCAGCTGTCTTAGAATGGATCCCATTCCCAGACCAGGAGATGTCCTGGCCTGAGTCAAAGCCCTGGAGCCCCTTAACACTTTACAGTTGACTGTGGTGGGCTTTTTCCAGGCCTCTTTGGGTAACAAATTGTAATGACGTTGTGAAAGCATTGAAGTGCCTTAAAGAAAGAAGAAAAATGGGATTGGTTTTTATTTCTGAATGCTCTGATTTGGAGTGTATTGGCACCTTCTAGAGAAGTCTACAATCCGGGTCTCACTAGGTTTTTTTAGGAGTATGAATCTGCTTATAGTAATAACACAAACTGATACCCAAGGCTTCCTTGGTTTCTCCCACACACATTTCACTGGATAAACAAAGTGCAGCTTTAGGAAATGATCATAGAATCACAGAATGGTTTGGGTTGGAAGGGACCTCAAAGATCATCTAGTTCTAAACCCCACCCTGCCATGGCAGGGACACCTCTCACTAGACCAGGAATGTCTAATGGTGTAATTGTGTAGAGTTCACTGCAGAGAAAATTTAAAAAGGGAAGGAATATGATTTAATAATCATATAATCAGTATTCATCTTATGTCATCACAACATATTGTGGATTTCATTTGGACTTTAGGAAAAGGCTTATATTCAGCAAGAGGGTAGCTCAGTAGAAAAGACTGGATTCAATGTGGAGCAGAAACAAAAGGCAGCATTGGTTTATTTATTTATTCATTGTTTTGGTGCCAAAACCCCAATTGTCATCAAATTTGACAATATAAGTGACAGTTTGACAATGAAATAATAACGGCAGGTGCCAGTGATAGCAATAAAAAACCAGCTAATAAAATCCTCTTTCTGAAAGAAGTGACATATGCTGCTCATTATTCTTAAAACTCAGAGTTTTTGAATGTTCAGAATAACATTTCTTTTTTTTTATACTAGTTATTTCACTGCCATTTTTCACTAGTTTGTAGGTGAGGGTGAGTCTGGTATTATCAGAGCCCACAAACCTTAGTGAGATCCACAGTCCTCTTGGGCTTAGAGCCCAGGAAAAACCATTTTCCTAGGCCAAGGCTGAGGATGAAAACTTTGTTGCTCAAGAATATTAGACTTTTTTTAAAGACAAATATTATTCTGTTGCAAAGTAGTAATCCTGTGCCCTCAAGATAATCTACGATCAACACTTTAATTTTTTAAAGTAAATCAGTCAAATTCCTTTGCCAGTAGGTCCACAACATGTGAACAAGTATAAACACACGTGTAAGTGTTAAATACCTGTGAAATCTATCAAATAAGTTGGCTAGATTGCAAAAATTATTAATGTATCTTGCTTTGAAAATATAAAAGCTAGAAATAAAGGTCAGGGAATTTATTAGTCAAAAATATGACTCAGAAGCAGAAAAAATCTGTATAGCTTCCTTCATGCACACTTTCCCCAACTCTGAATGGCTTTAGCTTAGTAGCAGTTAATTGTTATTTGTGGTTTGTGATGAAAGGTACTGAATTATGATGCTGTTTGTAACCAAAAAAGTGCATTTTATTGCTGCTAGTGCCCTGTGCTTTCTTCTCTATCTAAACTGCAAATTGTCTGCTCTGGTCAGCACTCCTATAATGGGCTTTTATTCACATTAGAGAACAGGACTGGAGATGATTTTAATTTTTTTATGCTAATCAAAATGTTTTGCAAAGCACTCTTTAAATCCTCATCTTCTGCTCTAGAGAGTGTTATTCTTCTGCATTATGATTAATTCCAACTTTGTAAGAGCCACTCAAATAATTCCTTCCTGCATCTAAAGGCTCTGAAAAACAAGTTCTCCCACTTAGGCTAATGTTTGAAATTTGTAACTGCATTCAACCAGATTTTTCCTTATATAGGGGGAATTATGTATCATTTAAGCTGCCGTTAATGATCATTACTCATTGTGAGTCCTTGTCTACTCAGATGTGATTGTCTTGAAAGAAACGTGGTCAAATGTACCCCTTTATCTAGAAAGGTGTAATACCCTGACATATAGACATTGCTGCTTTTCAGGGAAAGAAGATTGGAATGTCAGGATCACAAAGCTAAGAAACCAAGTAGCAGAGATATTTAATACCAAGTTTGGTAAGTAAATGTTAAATGAAGTGTTTTGCAATGCTGCTGCTTTCAAAACTCACCTGTAAGGAAGGTTTGAAATGTTACTGTGGTTATTTAAGCACCAGAAATGTACTAGGACAGCTATGGAAATCTTCGCTCCTTACCTACTTTATACTGACATAAATGACTTTATAACATCCTAGGCCATAGTTTTTCCAGTTGTGTGGCAAGAGATGATGAGATGTGCAAAAAAAGATGCGCATGGTTTTTCTGGATGGAAAAACTTCTCAAGAAGAAAATATCAGGCACTCTGTAGGCTTAGATGGTACCTGTAACAAGATGGACCAAGTCCCTATTTGCAGTTACTCTAGAGAAAATAATAGAAAATCTATTTAAATATTTCTCTTGTGTTTATTGTTATTGTTGTTATTATATTGGTTTTGTCATTATTATTATCTCTGAGTAGCAGAGCTTCTGCAAGCCAAGCTTCTTAAAATCGCTTGAGGTAAAATCCCACCCATTTGAGTGTGTAAACTGTCATTCCATCTTTATTTTCAGCCCAAGCTCTGGGACTTTCAGAGCCAGTGAAAGTTCCCTACCCTGTATTTGAATCCAACCCCGAGCACTTGTATGTGGAAGGTTTGCCTGAGGGAATCCCCTTCCGCAGCCCCACCTGGTTTGGGATTCCACGCCTGGAAAGAATTATCCGGGGGAGTGGCAAAATCAAATTTGTTGTTAAAAAGTAGGTTTGTAATTCAGCTATTTTTATTTTTGAGTTTGAAGCTGTTTGATTTTCTTGCCAGCAACTTTAGACTTTAAATTCTAACTAAATTCTGTTTCCATGAAACAGAAAGAACGTTTTGCATGTATGTTTTATCTCTTAAAAGGACATACCTTCCCTATTAAATTTACTTAGATGTATGAATTGCATGTTTCATGCAATTCTAACTGAATTCTGTTTCCATGAAACAGAAGAAACATTTTGCGTTTATGTTTTATTTCTTAAAAGGATATAACTTCCTTATTAAATTTACATAGATGTATGAATTGCATGTTTCATGCATCAAGGATTGAGGGGAAAAAATGACCTTATATGTAGGAACTTTTTTCCTTCCTTTTTTTTTCTCCTTCCTTCTTTTTCTTTATTATTTTTTTTTTCATTAAAAGAAACCCATAAGAAAATTGCAGAGTAAAAAAAATGTAGCTTTATGTGGTTATAGTAGATGGAGAGTCACTCATGAGGTTATAGTAGATGGAGAGTCACTCATGATTATAGCAGAATTTTGTTCTAGAGAGCTGGTGTTATGTAAACTGGAACTCAGTGAATGCCATAAAATTTGTAACATTGTGCTATCTTATTTTTCTTGCTTGTGTAATTGATTGGATTGTGTTCTGTTCAACTTTTAGGCCTGAGCTTGTCATTTCCCATCTGCCTCCAGGACTGGCTGGTAAAGTAAACGCTAAGGGTAAGCAATTAAGTAGTATTTTCTGCCATCGATTCAGAGTTACTTACTTTCTGCTTCCTCAGTAGACTGAGATAGGTCTTTGTGGTTGAAAAATATGAGTCTTGCAAACAAAAGGCATTATTTAAAATGATCTAGCCATAGTAGCCTCTAAATCTGCTATTTGAAAAAGTTACTCCAAGCATAAATTTATTTACTACTTTTTATTCCAATACAAATATGGCACGTACCCAATTTCAACAACTTTTATTTTCTGTTAAGTTAAATATAGTTTAGGCCATTATAGCTTTGAACTGAACTAAATAACAATTAAGTTTTGTACGAAAAGAATAAAAATCAAAGTCTTTTAAGTTTGTCTATGAAAACTTCAGAAGTTAATAATTTTATTTAGATCATAAATTTTAAAAAATAATTATTTAGATAATAAAAAGTCCCAAAGCTGCCCCTCACGCTTAAAAACACAAAATCTTCTGTTCTGAATTAGTGGAGTGAAAATTTAGGTGTGATACCTGCCTTTTTCAAGAGTCCTAAACCTACTTAAAGCTGTGGGTGTCACTGTGTTGAGGTTTTAGAGTGCAGGCTGTGCATAGTGCAGACACAAGTCAATCTTCAGTCTGTTGGGATTTTGAGAATGCTGATTTTGTCATTAGCTGTGCAGGATGTACATTCTAGAGGGGTCGTGCCTTACACCTTATGTTACATTGACTTCCAGCAACGAGTTCAAAGAGTTCACAAAGTCCTGCAGGCAAAGAGGTCCCAGAGATTGAAGTTACTGTTGAAGAAGGTATGGAAGAAATATCATTAAATATTCTTCTAATGTTCTTCAGTTCTCTTACTGTGTTCTGTTCTTCTCAGTGTTCATAGCCTGTAATTCACTTATACCTGCACCTCACGTAACAAACTCAGTTGCATTTCAGGGCTCCAGATACACTTTAATATAGAAATAGTTTTATTTTTTGTTTCTCAGTGATAGTGGATTCTGTGCAGATGATGGTTATGTAAATGTGGAGTTTGACAGCTTGCTTGGGCCCATCCCAAGCAGAGAGGTGGGAACTGATGAGCTCCTGAGCAGGGGAATGACAGATGTGATCAGTAGTATCAAATGCTTAAATACAGCCCTAGAAGAACTTAAGGGGTTTTTTATTCTACTCTTGATTCAGAAGTTAAGTTTTCTCTAACGATAAAGTTTGATGTGTGTTCTTTTCATATGATGGCTTGCTTCTGCTTCTGCATCTATACATGTGATGTCTTTTTGCAGGTCCTAATAAACCACAAACCACAGATGTTCAAAAAAATACTCAAACCAATGGGTCCAATATGAATCTCAAGACACGAGGGAAAGGATTTTCTTTTGGTAAATGTAGTGGGAGTTGGCAAACATGCATTTTATTAATGTTGGTATTGAAAATTCTGGTGATTACATATCAGATGTTTTGAATTCATGTTTTGTTCTATAGTTAATGAATGATTGAAGTTCTTGTTTTCATGGACATTCAGTTCTTCATCATGTAGAGTAATCTGCATCAGAGAAACCCTGGATGATGTATGAAGAATGCTGTAGAAATGCAGCTTGGGTCTATTAGAACTTACTCATTTGGGTTCAGAATCAGTCCCTTTAGACTTTGCTGCTCTGTGATTCCAGTGCTGCAGCCCCATGAAGGGCTTGCCTGGTGCACAGTATCACAAAGTGCTTAAACCAGCTGAGCTCTGATGTTCTGCGTGAGCTTAGTAAGTGCTCCACCAATGTGGAGTGTCAAGCATCACTGTGCAGATGCCCAAGTGATGTGTACATTAGTAAGCCAGGATCTATTGCAGCAGATCTTGCAAGGTCACCATTACAGACCTGTCCAGTTCTGAAAAATCAGTCAAGGAGAAGCCAGGCAGGACTAGAAGCCGTGTAATTGTGTTCATGAGTGTTGGGCCAGAGTTTTTAGCCATGGACCAGCCCTGGCTGTGCACTGCTCTACCACAGCAATCACTGCATTGAAAGCAGGGTCAGTTTGCAACCCTGATAAATTCCTTGTAGTCAAGTGAGGTGGGTGACTGTATTGAGAGTAACTGTAAGCAGTTCCTGGGTCTCACAAAACCTTTTTGTCAGCATCCTTACATCCTGAGTTATTTACTGACAGGCATTAGTTGTTACTTGCTTTATTGCATTTGTCCCCCATGCTTTCTTTTTAGCCACATGGTCATAAAAGATAAAATAAAGGAATTCTTTACTCCTGCTGGGCCAGTTTAGAATGAATATAAGATATTGCTGTGGTTTGCCTACTCCTTTTGCCATGGGCAATATTTGTATTCAGACTTAGGTACCATTTTCTTGGACTTGCTTGTTATTGTTAGACCTAGAGTTTTTCTTGAAGAGAAGTCTACAACTTTTTTAAACTTTCAACTGAGTTTTTAGTTTTGTAGAGCAGCTGTGGACCACTTAATGCAGCCACATGTAAACTGGGTTAGAAATTGCTGCTGATGGCTGCCAGAAACAAAGTGCATGGACATTTAATTTTCTCCACTGAAGTTGAAGCTATGGTAGAGTTTGTAGTCCTGGAGAAAGAGGTGTATGTTTCAGGGCTGTGTCACTGAATGCGCAAAGAATTTTCTGCCTCTATTTTGGGTGCTAGTTCAGATGAGTCAATTTTATGCTGCTTGATACTGTAAACTTGGATCACTCTTGGATTAATTTCAATTTTAGTCACCCTTACATAGTAGCAGAATCTTTCAGAGCTCTAGGAAAAAAAGAATTCATGTGGATCTAGGCTTAGGGTGCAGCAGAACATTTCAGTGCAGCTACAGAATAAAAGCTATACTGCCCGTTTTACTGTCATAGTAAATTGGTTACCAAGCATAAGAATTTATGAAACATTTATTAAAATATTCTTCAAGGCCTGATTCAATCTGTGAGTGTTGATTTAATTCTTCCAATTTCCTTCTGGCAGAGGCATGGAATACCAAAATCACTGACTTAAAGCGGAAAGTCGAAAATCTTTTTAATGAAAAATGTGGTAAGTTTATTGATTCTTTTTGTACTGAGATGTCTTTCTTAGGAACATGCAGTTAGACACAGGAGATGTTCACATGTTTATTTCATAGCTCCTGCAATCCTTGTCTACTCAAGGCAATTTCTCATTTGAGTTCATTCTCACTTAGGTTGCTCTCATTCTGTGTCATGTTTCCTCGAGTTATCTGGGTTTGGAAATGGAGAAGTTGTGGTTGGATTACTACTTTTCTGACCAAGACACATAGTGACTCTACATCCTGGCACATCTTTTTATGCTTTCTTCACTCTGGTTATGAATGGGGCTTCGTGTGACTTCAGCCTCTGCATGGCTCGATATGTTATGGCTGGTGTCTGGAGAGACACACTCCAGTGTATCCCAGTGTATCCCATGCTTTTTGGAAGCTAATGACTTCTGGAAGTAATGACTTCTCATGACTCTTCTGAATGCGTTTTTTGGAACAAGAGCACTCATCTCCCCTGCCCTTGGTGCTGTTCTTTAGCAGAGACAGAACACATTGCCTGTAGCATAGTGGAGTATTCATGGAGTAGTCTTGTGTGCAGACCAAGCCAGTGGCCTGAGCTGGCTGCAAATTATCAATTTTCAGAAGTAAATCACAATCAGATTTACTACAACAAAACAAATGATGTTTGAGACTGTTCATTTTCTTCCTGCCTACTCAAAGCTGGCACCAAAAAAAGCAAAGCCTGCTGGTTCCACCTAATCTAGGCTGTATGTGCCAGCTATTATGTGCTGTGTATACCTGAGGTTTTCCTTTTTTTATCTACCTGGTAGCTGATTTGCTCTGTTGCCTTGCAGGGGAAGCTCTGGGGCTGACTAAACCAGTGAAGGTGCCATTTGCATTGTTTGAGTCCTCCCCAGAGGTTTTCTACGTGGAAGGGCTACCTGATGGAGTGCCTTTCAGACAACCTTCCACTTTTGGAATTCCAAGACTAGAGAAGATCCTGAGAAATAAATCTAAGATAAAATTCATTATTAAAAAGTAAGATTCTCACATGTCTTGCATAATCTATTTTATGGGAATTGAAATATAAACCAAAAATGAAATTGTGTTGCTAAATTACTCTATAAAATACACACTGGAATATTTTTAATAAATGAGGAAATGGTCAGAAAGCCCTCGTAGAGGGGGGGAGCAGGATCCACAGTAATCCCTTTGTTCTGAAAGACACAACCTGGTTTGGGAGGAAGAGGAAGGCCACATTTCTTAGCCCATTCCAGTTATACCATCACTGGTACAGTTCCTACTGCATGGAGCACTTATGGGTTGCTCATAAAAGTTACTGGCAGTGTCCTGAGAGCTGAGAAGTGGAGATTCATATCCCAGGGGGTGTAAGAATTTTTTTATTGTCTAGAGTAGGTTTAGATACCTGTGCATCAGTGTAGAAACAGTGACAAGAGAAGCGGTGGAGCCTCTCAGCCATTTTTAGTGGTCAGTTGGGCTGAGAGGATTCCAGCTAGCTCCCATCTTTAATACATTAATATTAGAAAAATGCATTTTCTTCAATGTCGATGGATGTGATTTTATTGTATGTGAAACTTTCAATCTGTTTGCAGGCCTGAGATGCTTGAGGCAGCCATTAAGGAAAGTTCTGCTCAAAGCCCCCAAAGTGAGTTTTGCAACTGCTTAATGTTGTAGATAAGTCTCTTTCAAGCATTAAATACAAACTGGGAGAGCTGCATGGTGTTAATGAATTACTCAAAGATTCATTCTACATTGTCGTTGGTTGGTTTGTTCTTGCTTGTTTTTAAGGTGGGAAAAGTACTTTCCAGTTACACTTTAAACATAACTTTAGCAAGGGAGTACTAAATTTTTTAAGTTATTCAGAATAACCATGCCTCCAGTACATTCTTGGCTACCTCCTATCAAAATGTAATAAATAACGTGTGATTCACAGAAGTAATTCAGGTGTGGAGATAAATTATTTGCACCTAATACATAGGTTATCTAAATGACAAGTGCTCCATAGATAGGAGCATGCAGATAGCCAGTAGAAAATTGTCAGTCAGGTCGTGGATTGAATGTTTTGAGCCATTTTCTGTGACTATGGGTTGACAAAACTCTGCTGGTTGGAGTTGCTGAACAGTGTGGCTCACAGATAGAACTGTGAGGGATGTATTTTGTGGGATGCACACAATGAACACATGGACCAGGAGTTGTTACTGAATTTAACTGCAAGTGCTATGGTTAATTTTCTGTTAAAAATATCAAAATACTTGCTCCACATAATCTTTTTTTTTTCCCCATTTCTTAATCTTGTTTTTAGAAAAACAGCTAGGTAAAGACTAACATCTTTAGTCTGGTTCTTTCTCCTCTTGGGTTGGAAGACAGAGCAGTGTGTTCAGTAAATATGTCTCGTTGGAAGCTGCTCCCATTTTGAAAATAGAACTGGATCTGCTTTGAGAACTTTGCAAATATCTGTCATTTTACAATATTTTCTTTATATATGACATTCAAGATGTTGAACTCTCTACAAATGTCTTTTAAATTCGTTCTCTTGCTTTTAGGAAAAAACAATTCAGCCAATACAGCCAATACAGCAAACACCACAACAAACACAGTGGTGAACACACCTGCTGGTCCTGAAGATCCTGAAGTATCCACACCTGGTGTGTATACTGTACATCCTGCTTTCTGTGCTATATCCATAGAATCACAGAATGGTTTGGGTTGGAAGGGACTTAGAGATCATCTAGTTCCCACCCCCTGCTATGGCAGGGACACCTCCCACTAGACCAGGTTGCTCAAAGCCCCATCGAACCTGGCCTTGAACACCTCCAGTGTTGGGACATCTAAAACCTCCCTGGGCAACCTGTGCCAGTGTCTCAAGCACCCTCAGAGTGAAAAACTTCTTCCTAATTTCTAATCTAAATCTCCCCTCTTGCAGTTTAAAGCCATTATTCCTCATCCTATCCCTGCAAGCCCTTGGAAAAAGTCCCTCCCCAGCTTTCTTGTAGCCCCCTTCAGATACTGAAAGGCCACAATAAGGTCTTCCTGGACTCGTCTTTTCTCCAGGCTGAACAACCCCAACTCTCTCAGCCTGTCTTCACAGCAGATGATTTTCAGCCTCCTGATCATCTTCATGGCCCTTGTTTGGACCTGCTCCAGCAGGTCCATATTCCTCACTACATTTGTTTAGTCTGAAGTGTTTTCCTACAGCCAAGCTGGTTCACTGAAGTACAAGTACAGACAACAAAGAGCATAATTTAGCATTCTGGTTTTGCTGAGATGTTAAATATTTTCTAACATTCATGAGTGTGTGTTCAGGAACATATCTAGAATATTCTTGGTCCAGCCCCTAGGTAGGAAGTATCTACATTTTTTTTCCTTTTTTTTCCTCTTGCAATAAATTAAATATTGATTTGCAATTTTCCTGGCAACTTCAAGAGCCCAGTACTCAGGCTGGATTGAATAACCACACAGACTGAACTGCTTTGTGTTAATGCTGATTAGTGCTTTCTCAGGCATATGTTGCATTCATTAGAAACCATAACATCACAGGCTGTGGCCACCTAATGAATGGCCATTTTTGATTTTACCTTCCCCACTATTATATGTACTGTAAGAAAATAAAATACAATGTGTGGGTTTAGATTAAGTTTACAAAATCATCTCTAGACAGTAAATCTAATGTTGGTTAAGTAAATACTTTGAAGTTTCTCACAGATTTCTATAACAACCCTCTATTTTTGTGTGTTAATACAATTCTGTGTTACTGCTAAAGCTGGGAACAAAGACAGTGCACTGGGGTAGAGCTGCTTTGGGGAAACAAGCAGTGATAAACAAGCTTCAGGAGGAAAAAAAATTAAATTGCATAGTTCTGATGCTATTCTCACAATTTCTTCCAGATGATGAAAGTGAGCAACTGTCAAAAGCAGAAAAGGTCAGACACGTGAAGGCCAGACGCTTGAGAGAGCAAGTAAATGATCTTTTTAGCCGGAAATTTGGTAATTGCTTCTTCCTCCCCATTTTTACATGGGTGTACGGTTAATGTTGTTCAGTTTGAATTTGCTGAATCATCACAATGGGTGATACCTATGACCATTAAAATGAACAAATTTGAGAATTGTAGATGAGTGTTGGGCTTTGACTTCAAAAAGAATCTTTGTAAGTGATATGTAGGTTATTTGGTATTTTAAACAAAAAATCCTAAGAGTATAAACTGCTTTATGTTCCCCCCCACACCCCGTTTCCTGTTTCTTTCTGTGTAAACATGGATAAAATATTTATTTTTCTGGCAATCTGATTCATCTTAGGGCTTTGTAATCCTGTCCTCTTGGATAACTGGAACTAAGAGTTATTTATAAAATGCAACTTAAACCTTTTTGCTCTATATAGTTTTCATGTTTTCTTTGTATTTGCACTGTCCAGCAGTAAGGACCTGACCTTCTTTAACTGAAATTCCCTCATTAGTGCTATGTTGAGTTGCTTTTCATGGCGTTGCAGGAAACACTTTGTTTTCCTTCACGTAGCTATTTCCTTAGATCTCCTGTTCTATAGCTTTGTTTTTTAGTAAAAACAGTATCTGGATTCTTTGTGGTGAGCTGTCAGAGCTGGAGTTTTAACTGATGCTCTCATAGTATGTAATATAAAACCTCTACCTTTAACACTGTGATGGCTTCATTGTCACGTGGGTTTTCATCGTTTCACATCCGATAGAAAACTTGGGTTTGCATCTAGTTTCTTAATCATCTGAGGACTTTCTGCAATGTAATCATAAATATATAGGCTTGAAATTGAACCATGAGCTCTCTCCCTTAGGTGAGGCTGCTGGGATGAATGTTCCCATCAAAGTCCCATATAGGAAGATCTCCACCAACCCCGGCTGTGTGACAGTGGATGGGTTGCCTCCTGGAGTGCCCTTCAAACCTCCCAGTTACCTGGAAATCAGCTCCATGAGGAAGATTTTGGAATCTGCAGAGTCTATCAAATTCACTATCGTTCAGTATGTAGTTGCCATGGGTTAGAGGGTGCAGGTGTGGGGAGGGCAGCCCTGGGTAGCTCGAATAAATGGAGATTTGGAAGAGCAGAAGTTGCAGTGCATCTTGGAACAGTGGGAGTTGTTGGCTCTTTTGGATAACAATACATCAGGTCAAATGAAGCCCAGGTGTTCATAGCATAAGTGAAGATGGTAACTCTTTGAAGGACATGTCCAATTTAGTATGACAAAGGGCATATTGTTAATGCTGCATATTACAGCAGAACTGCCTTTGGAGTTGTAATCTATTCATATTCTCTAACCAAGTTCTAAAGTGTTGTGGGCCTTGTTCTCCCATTGATAGGATCAAGTTTTGAGACAAGGTTGGAGCTTCTTGGCTCTTAACAAGAAATAGTCTGTTTGTAGGAGCATGACTATTGATACTTTTTTTAATATTTTGGTTGTTAAAAATCCTGAGTTAAGGTTAAGCTCAAGCTCCATGATAAATGTTTTTTTCCCTACAAGATGAATTTATCTGCAGTATTTTAAAAATACAATATTGTCTGGTTACAATACGAATGAATTGTATTGGGGAGGGACTTTTTAGGCTGTCGGGTAGTGGTAGGACTGGGGGGAGTGGGTCAAAACTAGAGGGGGGGCGATTCAGATGAGATGTTAGGAAGAAGTTCTTCCCCATGAGGGTGGTGAGACACTGGCACAGGTTGCCCAGAGAGGTGGTGGAAGCCCCATCCCTGGACATTTTGAAGGCCAGGCTGGCTGGGGCTGTGAGTAACCTGCTCTAGTGGGAGGTGTCCCTGCCATGGCAGGGGGGGTGGAACTAGATGATATTTGAGGTCCCTTCCAACCCTGACAATTCTATGATTCTATGTCCAATTGAGTATGACAAAGGGCATATTGTTAATGCTGCATATTACAGCAAAGCTGCCTTTAGAGTTGAAATCTATTCATATTCTATAACCAAGTCCTAAAGTGTTGTGGGCCTTGCTCTACCATTGATATCATCAAGTTTTGAGACAAGGTCAGAGCTTCTTGGCTTTTAACAAGAAATAGTCTGTTTGTAGTAGCATTACTATGGATATATTTTTTTAATATTTTGGTTGTTAAAAATCCTGAGTTAAGGTTAAGCTCAAGCTCCATGATAAATGTTTTTTTCCCTACAAAATGGATTTATCTGCAGTATTTAAAAATACAATATTGTCCAGCTACAATGCAAATGAATTTTATTTGTATGTGTGTATTTCCATAGACATAAATACACGCATGTATAGACAAAGTATATTTGAGTTGGTGAATTTCTGTTCATTTTTCAGCCTGACTTCTAGAAAAGGT
This sequence comes from Brachypteracias leptosomus, assembly GCA_013401335.1. Taxonomy (NCBI): domain Eukaryota; kingdom Metazoa; phylum Chordata; class Aves; order Coraciiformes; family Brachypteraciidae; genus Brachypteracias; species Brachypteracias leptosomus. The sequence continues at coordinate 1,253,648 of VYZX01021052.1, read as the reverse complement.
TAGGTGAGGTTGCCTTGGGAGGGAGACCCCTTGCAGTAGAGTTTAGAATCAGTGAATTATTTTATATATATATTCATTTTTTTCTTACAGACCATTTCCAGGACTTGTGATTACCAATCGTAAGTATTTCTGAGACATTGATAGCAAATGTGTTTTTATCACTTAGAAGCAATCATTTTCTGCGTTGTGCCTTAGTGGCAGAGGTTCTGCAGTGGTTAAATTCTGTGTCTAACTCTTGTCTGTGTCTGTCTCATTAATTTCCTGACTAAACATGCATGTGCAATTAACTTGAGAGCAGTGCAATAAATTTACAGATCAGTTTAAGATTAGCTTTAACTTTGATATGAAAATGCAAGATGCTGCTTTTGTACTTTGCAGCCGCAGGGTCCCAGGGAGACTTAGGTCCCTGACTGAGCAGCAGACCCACACGGGAGTGATTAGATTCAGATCCATCACAGGAGCAGTTAATTAGCAAGAACTTCCCAGTAGCTGCACAACTGTCTAGTGAAGGAGTGGCTGACACCAGAGCTGTGCTGCCATCCAGTGTGACCTGGACAGGCTGGAGAGTTGGGCGGGGAGAAATTTAATGAAGTATAACAAGGGCAAGTGTAGAGTCTGGGCAACAACCCCAGGTACCAGTATAGGTTGGGGACTGAGCTGTTGGAGAGCAGCACAGGGGAAAGGGACTTGGGGGTTCTGGTGGAGCAGGATGACCATGAACCAGCAATGTGCCCTTGTGGCCAAGAAGGCCAATGGCATCCTGGGGTGTGTTAGAAGGGGTGTGGTGAGTAGGTTGAGAGAGGTTCTCCTCCCCCTCTACTCTGCCCTGCTGAGACCACAGCTGGAATATTGTGTCCAGCTCTGGGCCCCTCAGTTCAAGAAGGACACAGAACTGCTTGAGAGAGTCTAGCACAGAGCCAGCCACAAAGATGCTGGAGTGGAACATCTCCCTTGTGAGGAAAGGCTGAGGGAGCTGGGTCTCTTTAGCTTGGAGAAAAGGAGACTGAGGGGTAACCTCATTAATGTTTATAAATATGTTAAGGGAGAGTGTCAGGAGGATGGAGCCAGGCTTTTCTCAGTGACATCCAGTGATAGGACAAGGGGCAAAGGATGCAAGCTGGAACACAGGAGGTTCCACATAAATACGAGAAGAAACTTCTTCATGGTGAGGGTGACAGACACTGGACCAGGCTGCCCAGGGAGGTTGTGGAGTCTCCTTCTCTGGAGACATTCAAAACCCGCCTGGACGTGTTCCTGTGTGACCTGCTCTAGGGGATCCTGCTCTGGCAGGGTGTTGGACTGGATGATGTCTCGAGGTCCCTTCCAACCCCTAACATTCTGTGATTTTGTGAAAAATTCTGCATTCTGCTGAAACTGTAAGGGTTTAGAGAGGCAGAGTGTAATCACCTGAAGTGCCATGCCCAGTTTGACTGTGTTAATGAGATTGTTTGGGATGAGGCAGGAGGGGGGAAGTCATCTTAAGGATTTTCAGTTGCCTAAAATAATTGTGACCTGGTTTATTAGATCTTATTTAAGAGAAAAAGCCACTGCAAAACAGTTATTACAGTGTCCCTTGTGTCATGTTCTTTCTGAGCCAATGTCAGGTTAGAAATTCAGAGGTCAGATGACTTACTGCCATTCATTTGGCCTTACCCACCCTGAACCTTAGCGACCCAGTGCTTGTTCCTTTGCATCCAGCCACCAGTATATTCCAGTAACGTGCTGAGGTCTAGGAACTGCAAGTATGAAGTGTTCTCAAGGAGATACTGTAGCTAGTAGGTCACACTGACCTGCTCACCAGTCCTGGGCACACCTTAGGTGGGAAAGAGACCCCTTTGTAAGAGGGAACCTTCCAGGCAGATGAGTGTGTAATAGCATTTCCAGAGACTGAGTTAAAAGTGAAGGAGTATATTAATCTGTCATCTCTTCAGTGTAACTGTCAGCATGTGTTGGGACTGAGGGCAGCTAATATGCTGAGTAAGAATAACACAGATATCTGGTCATCCTCCGTCACCAGAGGAGCAGATTGGTCGTTGAGCATGTGGGGTTTGTGCATTATCCATGACAGTTATGATCAGAATGATCTGATATTGATAGGAGGTGAATGATTGAAAGGCTCTGAGCCTACTGCTTGGAGGAATGATGCTTTATTCTGCTGAAGAACTTAAAAAGGAAATTTTGGGGGCTTGCAGGGAGGATAGGAATGTTTTTTTTCTGTAACAAAAGGCTCAATCACAAATTCTAGTGACCTGTTCATGCCACAAGTTTCAGGATTTGCAGATTCAAGAAGTAAGATTGCCCTTGTGTTACTTGTGGACGTTTTTCATTGTCAAGTTAACAGTGATCATGTCTCATCTTAGAGCCGATGGAAAAAGCTGAAGCAGAAGCATCAGCAGAAGCACCAGTAGAAGCACCAGCAGCAGCAGAGGCACCACCAGAAGCACCAGAAGAAGCAGCAGCAGCAGAGGCACCACCAGAAGCACCAGAAGAAGAAGGAGCAGCAGAGGCACCACCAGAAGCACTAGAAGAAGCAGCAGCAGCAGAGGCACCACCAGAAGCACCAGAAGAAGCAGCAGCAGCAGAGGCACCACCAGAAGCACCAGAAGAAGTAGAAACACCAACAGCAGCGCCAGTACTACCAGGTGATGCAGGTCATGATGCATGTCCTTGCAGGAGAGGGGTAGGATATGGAGTTCTCCATCTTACTGGCAGATGATATTAGTAGTCATGTCTTGGGCACACGCTGCTCATGATGGGCTATTTTATTTTGAGAGATGGTGTGTGACAGTGACTTTTATAGCTATTAAATATTAATAAATTAATAGAAAGAGCCATTGCTTCCTTCAAGCTCTGTCACTGGCATATTCTTTGATTTGATTTTTGGAGATGATGAGTGAGCTGAAAAGAAGGATTAGTAGGGGCAATATATAAAGCCAATTTAGGATCCATTTATTGTTGTCTGTTTAAGTCAAAAGTATGTGTGTGTCTGCACCAGATGGATGGTCAGCCAAGGGAAATTTGCCTGCGTAACATCTGAGGACCTAGACCAGGGTCTGGATGGAATTTCTGTGCACTGCAGAGCTCTGTCACCCCTGCTAGGCTGTGTAGGCTGGAGAACTTGGCTTTATGCTATGACAAGAGGTAGTGGCCTCAAGTTCCACCAGGGGAGGTCTGTATTGGAAATTAGGAAAAAGTTCTTTACTGACAGAGTGGTCAGGCACTGGAACAGGCTGCCCAGGGAGGTGGTGGAGTCCCCATCCCTGGAGGGGTTCAACAAATGAGTAGATGTGGCACTTTGGGACATGGTCTGGGGGTCAGGGAGATGTTGGGATGAAGGTTGGACTTGATGATCCTAGAGGTCTTTTCCAACCTAAACGATTCCATGAGTCTATGAATAGCTAAAGTAAACGTAGTTGAGAAACTTCCAGTATAGTTTCTAAATATTCACAGACCTTTTAAAAATGTAATGGATAATGCAATGTAATTCCATTTTAAAGAAATTGAAACATACTTTTTGCCACTCTCCCCCAAAATACACATACTAGTCACTGAAGACAATACTAACTAGAAGTGATTGCTTTTTTTTTTTAAAATACAGTTTTATGTATGTTATTTGAGTAAAGCTCTTCCAAACTTGTATATTCTGTGCAAGTGCACATTATGTTCTGTTGGGGCTTGTTGATATGCTGCAGTGAGCCATACTCAGAAGAAAAAGGTTTAGGTGTAGTGTAATGTAATAAAAGTTTTGGTACTTTTTATATTTTGCTGCAGACTCTATAAAAAGTTACACATACTTATCTCAGACAAAGATATTTGAGCCTGATCATAAGAGGGAAAATGAGACACTTTTTCAGGGAAAACTTAATTTCCCTGATTTTTGTAAGCTACTTATCTGATTCCTATTGTTGAAACTATATTCATATTCATTGGACTATATGTTTTTTATTTAAGAGCCAGCTGAAGCAAGCCAAAAAGAAGTACCTGTAGGAGGTGTTTGTCTTCAGTTGTTATCAACAAATTTTGAACAAATTTGTATTTGAAGAAAAAAGTTAGCCTCTGCTTTATGTTCATAATTTTCTTTCTTTTGCAACTAACAGTACAGATTTTTTTATACATCTTGACCAGACCTGATACTACTCAACCCTCAATCCAACTTTGTACTGTCTAGACCAAATATACTCTTAATAATGTACTTTTCTGAGACAAGTTTCTAGTAGAGTTTTATAGATCTCATAGAAAGAGCCTTTTAACTTTGAGAGCTAACACCAGAACAAGTTAAAGGACAGTTAAAACCGTTTTGGTTTCTGGTCCCTTTAGTCAATAATTAATTCAAACAGGAAAACAGTTTAGCCTTGACTGCACCAACCCTCCACAGTGAATGTTCTCCATGTGCAATACTGTCATAAAGACAAGAGGAGCAGAGACATGGCCTTCCTCAATTTTGAACAAAGTCGTATCTTTTTTTAGAGGACAAAGCTCAATCAAAACAAAAAAAGGGGTTTTTATTGGTTCCCAGGACACTTTTTCATCTGTATTAACACCATGCTGCATCATGTGAAAAATACTCTGCAGGATAAGTTATTATTCAAATAATTTTACAAAGGAGCTTTATGAATAGTTCTCTGTTGGTGAGTCATGACTATATGTAGGCTTGGAGGGATCACTCATATCCTGAGCAATGCATCTCCTTATTCAGCCTGGTAGTTTCCACAGTTGATGCAAGGGAATGATTGTCATCACCAGGAAATTTGGATGCCATATGGCCTGAGTGTGCTGTGTTGGAGAGGGGGAGTGTTGATGTTCTTCCAGAAGTGAAGCTCTGAAGAAGATGGAACTTTCCTATTGTCCAAGAATATACTTGAGTTCTATTTTTCTGAGATGTTGATATGTGTGAGACCAAGGAGGCTGTAGGTTTTCTGCCCACCCTGTGCTTTTGCATATGGTCTTGGAGCATTAGGAATACTGGATTGACCTGAGAATGGGGATGCTGGTGTCTGCTGGGTGCTCTGGTCCTGTAAATGCTGCCTCTGCTCTAGCCCCAACTTGGCAGCATGGTCCTGGGCAGTAGTGGCTGCCTCAGCAGGGCTGGTGAGGGGATCAGAGGTGCTGTGGCAGTTCACAGGGTGATGCCTTCATGCCAGATAGGCTGGGAGGGTCTCTCTGGTGTGCCAGTAGCAGCTTCACACCAACGTAGCCAACAGCACGGGGATGGAGGCTGCTGTGCATCAGCACTTCTCATCCTGGCACAACTTGAGGCACCTTGAGCACTGTGTCCAGTTCTGGGTGCCACAGGATAAGAAGGACATGGAGGTGCTGGAGCCGGTGCAGAGAAGGGCAACGAAGCTGGTGAGAGGTCTGGAGAATGTGTCTTATGAGGAGCGCCTGAGGGAACTGGGATTGTTTGGATTGGAGAAGAGGAGGCTGAGAGGAGAGCTCATTGCTCTCTACAACAACATACAAANTCATTTGAGGTCCCTTCCAATCCTTAACATTCTGTGATTCTATGAAAATCAGACTCTGGGTCATACAGGCAGTGCTATACAGGCACAAGATTACTTTGATTTATCTCCAAGCATCTCTGTGAACAAGAAAAAGCAAAGGTTTTGTAATGAAGTCTCCTGGAAATGAAAAAAATTGTATCAAAACATGATGAATGCTTTAGCCAACAAGATAAAATTTTTCTCTCTTTTTTTTTTTTTTAATTTTTATATGATACTGTGCATTGAAAAAGAAAAATAAGCTAGGGTCAAAATTTGTTTTGGTCAGATTGAAATACAATAATGTGGAAATCTGTATCTAGATGNTTCTGTAATCCTGCTTAGGTTCCTCCTAAGAGAAAACAGCAAGTCTCAACACTCCCCTTCTTGTGTGTCCTGTTCCATGGAAATGCCCTTTCCAGCCTCCATTGCTTCAGTTTCCCTGTCACATCACTGAGCTCTGAGACAGGCCAAAATGCTCAGCCAGAACTACTGTTAAAGCTCAGTTACACGTTCATTCCAAGGGTCGTGAGCAGGTGTAGATAATCCTGTTGCAGCATCAAGACAAAGAAAGCAAGCCTTAGAGCCACAGAAGAGCTGAGCTGCAGATATGAAGCTCACTTATTGAAAGCTGGAACATCAAGTGTATTTATGATGCTAAAACTATGTGGGATCACTGGAATTGTTAGATGTTGGAGGAGAGAGACAGTTGTTCCCCAAAACCTTCACATGGAAGAAGTCCAGCTATGGACCTTCAAAGTGATACCAGGTTTTGAAGAAATAAAATGTGGTTTTGAATTTGTCATCCAAACCTGGCTCCAGACCCAGTAACCAGGGGAATGGTCTTGAGAAATTGCTGCATGCAATTGCTTAAAGAACTCAATATCACTTCAGATCTAGGCTGGAAGGTATAAAATGATCCTGTGGTGAAATGATTTGGCTTTGTAGTGATGAATTACCCTAGTCCCAAACCTTCCAAACAACTTCAGTTAAAAACCAATTTCCTTCCAGCATCATATTCTCTATTTATAAGAAAAGTGGGATTTTTCACTGTGAGGGTGACAGACACTGGAACAGGCTGCCCTGGAGGGTTGTGGAGTCCCCTTCTCTGGAGACATTCAAAACCTGTGTGACCTGCTCTAGGTGATCCTGCTCTGGCAGGAGGGTTGGACTGGATGATCATTTGAGGTCCCTTCCAATCCTTAACATTCTGTGATTCTATGAAAATCAGACTCTGGGTCATACAGGCAGTGCTATACAGGCACAAGATTACTTTGATTTATCTCCAAGCATCTCTGTGAACAAGAAAAAGCAAAGGTTTTGTAATGAAGTCTCCTGGAAATGAAAAAAATTGTATCAAAACATGATGAATGCTTTAGCCAACAAGATAAAATTTTTCTCTCTTTTTTTTTTTTTTAATTTTTATATGATACTGTGCATTGAAAAAGAAAAATAAGCTAGGGTCAAAATTTGTTTTGGTCAGATTGAAATACAATAATGTGGAAATCTGTATCTAGATGAGAAGAGATGGGGGAAAAAAAAAATCTGCAAACTAGTCAGTGCTGTGGAAAAGAGAGTTTGTGCAGTGAATGTTAATTGAATTGCTAACCCAGAAGGCATGATGGGCACTGTGAGACAGTGATTGTGCCTCTGAGATGTTTGAAGTCGTGAACTCCAGACTCACTTTGGGAGTGTTGGCAAAGCTTCACCCAGTGTCGTGTATCTGATGGGTGGTGGGAGAAGGAACAGTGCTGGGATTGATGAAGAGGAGGGAGGAGGACTCAGGAGCAGGATGCAGACCAAAGCAGTGATTGATCTGACATTTTCACTGATGTGTTGTTTCCTTTCTGAATTAAGTACTTTTCCAGTCCAGTGACTTTTTTCAGCTACATAAAAAGCATTTTAGTTTCCTACACTTCTAATACCAATTTTTATTTCTGTTGTTTAAAAGCTGAGATCCCTGCTTCACATTGAAGTGAATATGGTGATTTCCACAGAATCATATTGATGTGAATACATTTTTGTTTATTATTTAAAAGGATAAATTAATGTTTTTCATATTTTCATCATGTTTTACTTACTAAGTACAAGAATAACCACAAAATGGATTGGGAAAGTTCCCTTTTTTCCTTCGTTCATTACTTCTTTTTCAACAGATACTACAGAAACAGGAGAGAAATCTCAAATAGAGCAAGAACCAGACCCAACGTCATAGACCTCATCAGTACTGGGTAAATATTTAGTGTTTCTTGAAGTTAACACCTGTCAAGGAGTAAAATTTTTACGTTTTTGAGTGGGGAGAAGTGGGTGCAATGCAGGACTGGATGTCAGAAGGTGACAGTTCTTTACTTTTTAATTATTTTATTTATCTTAATCCTCACTTATAAAACATAGGCTGGTTTTGCTTATCCAGATACAATGTAAAGCACACTGTACTCAGATTTGTGAGGCAGGCACTCTGAGGAAAATGTGGCCTGTAACTAAAAGCAGGTGATGGTAATTACATACCCCAGAGGCAGAGTAAATGGAAGCTCAGGGAATTAGTGTTTTCGAAGAGCTCCAACATGGTTGTGTGAAAGAGCATTGTTATTCTTGGAAAAGCCTCTAGATTTCCAAGTGGTAATTGAGCAGGAAAGCTCTTTGCTGTGATTGCAATATTGTCTATGCTTGGGACTCTTGGTAAAGCTATTAGCTGTGCTGAAAAACCAACTTCCTTCTAAAGTTTTTGTGCCATTTTGATGGAGGTGGAGAGCAGTGCTGGTGATGCTATCACGTCACCCCATGTAAAAGGCTGACTCACTGTTGTGAGTCTCTGTGCTTCATTCAGAGGAAGTGGCAGTTTTCAGCTCTCAAAGCTCTGGAGTCCTTTTTCCTTTTTTTCTTTTTTTTTTTTTTTTAATAATACTCCAAATATTTTCCTCATTGTTTCGTGCTTGATACTTTAGTGATTTGATTGGATTGGTGTAAAGTCAGATGCATTTCTTTAGCACACTCGAGCTGTAACCTGTCTAGCTTTAGTGAGAAAAAGTTGTGATTTTCTTTTCAGAGAAGAAGACCTCTATGTAGTGCTCAGTTCTAGAGCACAGGCAGCAACCAGCAAACCCAAGCTCTGGTGTTTCCTCCCTGCTGGCCAGGGTAGCTGGGCGATGATGGGGTTTGCCCCTCGTGTGACACAGAGCCCGTGGGTTTCCTGGCACAGTTTAGAGATAAGGGCAGCCTTGGCCATGGCCCTTCTGTCCATGCAGTGTAAACACAGCCTGGTACACAGGGAGCTGCCAGAGGCATTAGGGTGAGGGACTGAAGGGAAAAATCTCCAAATGATTTGGTAGAAGCTAGGAGAGACCAACATAGCAGCATAGCAGTGTCTGTGCCCTGGGAGCTCCAGGTACAGCAGTCATCTTCCTAATAAACTGGTGAAGTCTGCTTTGGAAGTATTTGTCATAAAACTGAACGTGGCGGGAGAAAATAGACTAAAAATCCCTTTTGATTTGTCATGGGAAGCACTTCACCCAGTAGGGGTATGAAAACCCATCTCACTTGTCCATTAAAGGTCAGGGAAATTTTGTCTGAGCAATGGCTGCACAGTTGGGTGCTGCCGTGGTTTGGAGTTCTGGGTGCTTCAGGCTATCCACTGAATTGATGCTAAAGGAAATATTTGATCTGAATTCTTGCAGAGACCACTCAAGCACACGTTTAATCTCGTGTTTATTGAGAACACTCTTCAGCTCCTTCATGCTTTCTGAATCCAGGCCTAAAGAGCTTGAAGAGGCAATGCAAACTACTTGTATTTATACTAAGATATGGAGCTACAATGAAACTCACTCACTTTTCTCATTTTTCTTATCTAGTCAGAAGCCTCCAGTTCTGAGAAGAGCCTGCTGGGACTGTCTTGAGCTGTGTAATATAACTGTATAAGAGAAGTCCCTTCTATGCAAACCCTTTTTGTACTTTTAGATAGAAATGTCTACTTTTTCAGCAGTTCTATGAATTGACTTAAAGCAAAGGATGACTGTAGAGTTGGAATGGCTGGTTTTACTTTGGAATATATTATAAGGACTAAATTTGATGCTGGGGAGATGACAGGGGTTAAAATCAACAGACACTTAACAGAGGCTGTCTACATTTCCCAGTACAGCTGAATTTCACCATACCTGAATGCACCTCAGCTTTAACGAAGGAAAATTCCTGCAAGTAGTTCAGTTTGTTAGTTTTACTTCAGGGAAAAGGGAAAAAAAATCATTAACTTTTGGTTCTTACTCCTTTAGCAGCTGATTGGACAATAGGATCTGTATACTTGAACTGATTTTTCCTATGATATCTACCACAATTCATGTGTTTTTCATAAATAAAAGATAAACTGGTTCACTTGACCGTTAGTACGTGTTAAACAGATGGACTGTGGTCAGTATTGCAGGGTGTGGATTAGGAGCCAGTTTTAATTAAACCCTGCTACAGTTTGTTCCATTAATTCAAAGTAGTAAGTGCATGTTTTATCAGAATATCACATGGTTTATATAGGATGGGTCTGGCCTTGCAGTCCTGACCTAGGCAGAACATGTGTGGAGCTTTTCTCCGGAAGGCTGGGGGGGATTCCCTTCTCTTCATCCAGGACTAGTTATGGAAACATACTCTACAAGCTGCAGTAAGTCCTCCCATGTCAGAAGTTAAATGCCCTGTAGTCCTGGTTTCAACCCCACATCATGTAAAAGACTCCTGTACGCATTTTTCTTAAGTTTAACAAGCAACAAGAGATGTAAAGTTCTGTCTGTATGGTAATCTCTATAGAGAAGATGCAGATTATTGTAAAGGTTTCTCTTTTACTGTTTGGGATGACTGCATTATGTACAAATGCTATATTCCCTGTTAAGAAATAAAGACCTTTCTAATGGTTTTCATGCCAGTCCATGCAGTGTATGTGTACATATCTGACAGCAAACCAAGCTCTCATAGTAACTGCAGGCAGGTAGAACATGCTGTAGCATCATTAGTGATGGTGAATCCCAGTCATGCCTTTAGACAGAATTCCAGCTTCAGGTGGGTGAGCTGGTTGTATCTTCAGGGAAAATTTTGAAGCCTTAAATTCAATGGGGTACAGCCTGGGAGCAACCTGCCGTTGAGCAGATGACTGCAGGAAGCATATGCTCTGTCACTCCAGAGGCAAGGGAGGGCTGTAGGACATGTGTTTGGGTGGACCTTCCAGCTCTCTGGATGGGAACTGGTGGTGATGGATGGATGCAGTGCTGCCTTCCTGCCTCAGCAGATGGGATGAGCTGGTACCTCACCTGTCCCTGCTCAACTGGGTGGGTCCTGTCCCCAGTCACAGACAGATCTCACTGCAGGTACTTTAAGACATGCCCAGTTCAGATACCTCCATAAATAGGTACGATTGCTTCTAGAAATGTTCAGAATGGGGAAATGAGCTAATGCAGCTTTCCCCGGGTTTTCAGCCAGCTCTCAACTTCCCCTTTTGAAAAGCAGAAGGAGGTTCCATCCCTTCTTCACTCAGCTATGTTTAGAAGGCCCTTTTTGCACAGCTGCCTGCCAGCAAGGCTGGGTATTGCTGATGGAGTCATTCGTGCTCCCTCGAAATGAGGACATCAGAGTGAAAATAAGTCATTTCAGTGAAAATAAGTCATTCCAGGCTTGTTGAGTATGTAACAGCAGAGTGTGGGTGTCCTGCAACCGTGTGTGCAGGAGCTGTGAAAAAAAATGGAAGTGAAAAGTGATGCAGTGGTTTTACTGGAAGGACTGGAGTCCTTCTGCGGTGCTGGGAGGTGGTGGTGTGTGTTGTCTGTCCCACTGCTGGGCTTCCAGTAATGCTGCTGGGTGACACTGAACTCGCCTTCTGGTCCTGAACTCCTTGAGTTATATCCCGTAGACAGAAATTAGACTGACAAAATAATTGCACCAATATTTATACCTTCTGAATATCAAATTTATATTTTAAAAGTATCTATATATATAGATAGGTAGCAAACCTTTAAGAAGTTAACCGTGTATAAAAATCCCACTCATTTCCACCCTGGTAATACATGAGGGGTGTCACTCTTGGGGTGTGGATTGATCATGCCCTAAAAAGCCTTGGCAATAAAATTGCAACAACTTAACACAGCTCTGGATATTTTTTTGTTCCAGCAGAGAAGCTTTGTGGTGATGAAGTAGCAGAGAAGTATCTACTCCTCTTGTTCTAATGAGCTTTGAAGGCCCATCCTGTGCCTTGGGCTGGTTCCTTTCTCTTAAATAGGAATCGTAGGATCCAGGGGTGGTGGTGGAGCCTGGTGTCCTCAGGTTCAGCACCTGGGCTTTTCTCACAGCAGTAACCACTAGATGTCAGATGAGGTCCAGCTCCTCTGTCCTGCAGCTGCTGGCCAGTGTTCTTCCCTTGGGATTTTAAGTTTTCCATACACAGAACTTGAACCCTTTCTCTGTTTCTTTTCCTGTCAGGGACAGCCTGCTAAGGAAGAGGGCAGATGTTCCTTTCTCTCATTTTGCCGCAGCTCTTAGAGCATGTTGTGTGTTCACACAACAGGTTGTCATCAGTGACGTGATCAAGGCCTTCCTTGGCTCTGCATTGAATTAAGCTTAAATTTAAACTACTAAAAAAATCAGAAATTACATTTTGAACAAAATCAGAGAGCTGTTCCTTTCTTCAGCTTTTAATTCCTAGAAGGTTCTGGTACCAGTTTTGGGTGGAGCACTACAGGGAAGAGGATAGTCACCTAAAAGTAAACCTCCAGTGCTTAGTCTTCAATAACCTTGATTGAAATCTGTCACCTTAAGTCCCATATCTGCTGTTCTCATTCCAGACCAGGGCTGCGTTGCTGCAAAGCTCTGTTGCCAACTCAGTCTGGAGGCCTGTAGAAGTTCTCCACGTGTCTCAAAAATCAGGTGCTGCCTTAGGTGCCAGCCTTGTTTCCCAAAACATGAATCAGCTCATGATCTCCATAAATTCTGCTTATCAGATGCAGCATGACTCCTTCAAGAATTTTCTTTTGAAGTTGAACTTCTTGATACCAGTGACTATGTTGGTGGAGACATTAAGCAGCAGCTTCTCCTGAGTTACAGCCTGAGTCTCACTGAACTAACCCGGCACCAGCAGCAAGAGCTACAAGTTCTGTTTGTGTTTCTTGCATCACAAGATGAGGAATAAGAAAACAGGAAGAAACATGTGAATAATGTGGTTTCCAGTAATGCACTGCCTGTGAAGCGGCCTTAAATTTAGTACAAACAATTGTAATTATGAAATTAACCTTCATGACAAAGTGTGTGGTGGCTCTGTGTAAGAAGCAGCAGTCTGGCTATTAACAGCAGCCCTGGGGGAATCTTTTGGTATTACTGCATACAGGGAAGTCCCCATGTTAAAATAGTAAGAAATTAAATTTAAATGACCATATTTCTGATGGCAACAGCTGCAAAGCACCATACTTGATATTCAGGGGAAAGCAATATTTGATTTTTAACGTGCAGCCAGAGCAAGTTTTTGTCTTTACAGGGGCTGACCCTGTGCCTGGGTTTGCTGTTGATGGTCAGGCCTGTGCTGGTTCCACTGGTGGTTTGAGGGATTGCAGGCTGAGGGTGAGGGGCTGGAGAGCAGCCCTGGGAGAAGGTGCTGGGGGGGAGGAGCTGGAGCTGAGCCGGCCCCGTGCGCTCACAGCCCAGCACCAGTGTCCTCCTGGGCTGATCCCCAGCAGCGTGGGCAGCAGGGCAGGGAGGGGATCCTGCCCCTCTGCTCCGCTCTGGGGAGACCCCCCTGTAGCGCTGGGGCCAGTCAGAAAGATGGGGACAGATTTTTTAGCAGGACTGGTTGTGACAGGGTAAGGGGTGATGGGCTTAAACTAAAAGAGGGAGATTTTTTTAGAGGGATGGTGGTGAGCCCCTGGCCCAGGTTGCCCAGAGAGGTGGTTGATGCCCCATCCCTGGAACCATTGCAGGTGAGGTTGGGCGGGGCAACCTGCTCTAGTTGCAGATGTCCCTGCTCAGTGCAGGGGGGTTGGACGAGATGAGCTTTAAAGGTTCCTTCCAACTCAAACTGTTCTGTGATTCTATGACTGGTACCTGTAGTTCTCATGTCCCTTCAAGCCTTTCTGCTCTGAGTTGGGGCAGAGGAGGATGGTGTGCTGCCATGTCAGAGGGGCTTTGCAAGGGACTCTCATGCTCCAGAGTCTATCTCCAGCCCACCCTGGGGTTTCCCCATGCCTGGGGTCCCCTGTGCTCCTGCACAGCCCCGTGCCCAGGCATGGCAGTGAGCAGAGCTGCAGTGCTGGCGCTGGCTCAGGTCCTCGGGGGCTGCTTAAGGAAGCCTTTTGGTGGCAGATTTTGAGGAAGCTGTAGGTGATGCAAGTGCAGGAGCTCTTGCACACACAGCCTGTGGCTGCCTCACCCTGCTTGCACCATCACCCCAGCTGCCCCACCTGTCCCACCTGTCCTGGGAGTGCGGGATGATTTCCCAGCCATACAGAGGATGGTGTTGCCATCCCTGGGCTTGGGCACGTTAAGTGCCTCATTCAGGTCACCCAGCTCTGCTTGAGGAGGTGAAGACTCCTCTGGTTGCTATTGCCAAGGCACTTGTTTGTCCCTGAGCCTCTGTGAAGCGGGTGCTGCAGCTCCCTGTGCCATCACAGGGCAGCCTCGGGGGTCAGAGGGACCTCAGGGCACCCAACCTGGCCCTGGCCCTTCCCAGCCCTTTGCTGTCAGAGGTGCCTCCAGGGCATCCCCGAGGCCTCCTCCTGGCTCCTCCCCTGCCCTGGAGCTGCCGGAGGGGCTGGGCTGGAGCCTCCCCGCGGGAAACACCGATCCGGTACAAACCGCAGCGGGTAAACAAGGCCGGGCGCGATCACGGCGGAGCTTCCGCTTCTCCGAGGCTGCAGCGACAGAGGGGCTGAGCCAGGGCAGAGCCCGAGAGGGGACGCCGAGAGGTCCGGAGGGGCTGGAGCGGGACCCACGGCGAGGAGCAGCGATGGGGGATGTCTTCATCCGGCACATCGAGCTGCTGGGCTACGAGAAGAGGTTCTTCCCCAGCCAGCACTATGTGAGTATGCAGAGACCTCCCGACGAGCTCGTAGCGGGGACTGGCCGGGGTAAAAAGCAAATTGGAACAGGTTGCCCAGAGACGTGGTGGAGACCCCATCCCTGAAGACAGTCAAGGTCAGGCTTGATGGGGCTCTGAGCAACCTGCCCTAGGTAGAGATGTCTCTGCTTATCGTAGAGGGGTTGGACTAGATGACCTTTGGAGGTCCCTTCCAACCCAAACCATTCTATGATTCTATGATTTCTTTAGATAAATGTGACCAAAGCCTAAGAGCATCCTAAGGGCATGAGCTGGAGGTGGTCAGAGGCTAAAATGTCCTGAACATACAAGATGTTGGGCACCTCCTTTGCAAGCTGTCAGTGACTTCACAGGCTTTTCCTTCTTTGATTCCCACTAGTCTGCATGTTTCTCTCCACTCTCCATTCCTGCTGAGCTCCCCTAGCTCCCAGCTTACTCACTGCTACTCACCTTGGGGTGGGGGAAGAAAAACACTCGGTTTATCTAAAAGTGAAACATCCACAGGGCTCCCCGATGGCTCTGCTCACAGCAGGGTGCAGGGTCCCGCTCACTCGCAGAGCTGCAGCTCCTCTGCTTTGCCCCTCAGGTCTACATGTTCCTGGTGAAATGGAACGACCTCTCCGAGAAGCTCGTCTACCGCCGGTTTACTGAGATATATGAGTTCCACGTGAGTTGTCCCAGGGTGGGCACCAGCCCCTGGTCCAGGACCCCAGGGCTTGGGGTAGAGAGAAAGAGGAAGGGTGAATTCCAGCTGAAATTGCCCCCAGACAAACCTGGCTTAAAAGCAGGTTCTGGGTCCCAGTGCTTCAATCTCCTTCGCCCCTTGCAGGAGGAGCCCTCAGCTCTGTGCTCCCCTGGCAGTTTTCTCCTGGTGTCGAGGCGTGGGGTCCAATTGTGTGCACCTGGCAGCGGGGCGAGCGCTGGGAAGGGGACAAGGGGTGTGGGTGCTCAGGGTGATCCCTTGGTGCCCATTGCAATAGGACAAGGGATGATGGTTTTAAATTCAAAGAGAGTAGATTCAGACTAAAGAGAAGGAAGACATTTTTGATGCTGAGGGTGGTGAGACCCTGGCCCAGGTTGCCCAGAGAGATGGTCGCTGCCCCATCCCTGGAACCATTGCAGGTGAGGTTGGGTGGGGCTCTGAGCAACCTGCTCAGTGCAGGGGGTTGGACTAGAGGAGCTTTAAAGGTCCCTTTCAAACTTTTCTATGATTCTGTGGTCCTCACGGCTGTGCCTGGCTCTGCTCCACAGAAAGCACTGAAGGAGATGTTCCCCATTGAATCTGGGGACATCAGCATGGAGAAGAGGATCATCCCACACTTGCCAGGTGAGGGGCAGATGCCAGGGCTGGGGGGTGAAATAGAAATGGCAGCTTGGTGGGAAACTCCCTGTTGGGCTGAGCTCTGCCAGCTGCCTCCCATGCAGGTGCTTGGTGTGATTTCTGTTCCAACCCACGGAGCTTGAAACCAAAACCCCAGAAAGGTCTGAGCAGCAGCAGCAGTTTCTCCCAACCCCACAGGCCCTATTCTTCATCCCCAAAAGCTGGGCACCCCAGAGACACATCCTGCAGTTTCACTGTGACCCCTGGCTGGTCTGGCTTTGGGGAGCCTGAGCTGGGCTGAGTTGAGCCCTCCTTCAGTGACACTGTCACTGGGGTTGGTTTTAGTGTCCTTACGGCAACACAGATATTTTGTAAGGGGAAGTGATGCAATATGTCTTCAATGACACGGAATGAATTTCTTATTCAAAGAGCCTGGGTTTGTCCCCAGGCAAGGTGCAGGTCAGCAAAATTCCCCCTTTTCTTCAATTTCCTGGTTTAAGAGGTAGGAAGGAGCCTGAGAAATAGCTGCAGGTTGCGTTCAACGCTTCTCAAGAGGGAACGAGCCTGCACCGTGCAGCGGGGGGGTGCCACATCTTGGGGGGCTCCCCTCGGGGCCAGACTAACTCTGCTGTGCCAGGACCCTTCCCAGGCACTGCCACCTCCACGCTGGGGCTGTTTGGAGCATCCTGGTGCCATTTGGGGAACCGAAAGCACTGCTGGCAAGGCAGGCGTCAGGCTGCTGGGTGGGTGTGGGGGTGCACCGGCTGCACACGTGCACCCCAATGTGGGGTTCAGCTCTGCTGTGGGTCAGGGCTGCCAGCAGCATTTTGGAGCCCTGGGGTCAAGAGAGCTGCTGCAGGACACGTGCTGTGGCCATGGGACATGCACATCTGCCCTGGCCACAGGCTGGTTCCCTCAGCCCCTCCTTGTGCCCTGGTGCAGCCCCTCTATTTGTGGCCCAGCAGCTGGGATTAGTCTGAGGATGTGGGAGTTATCCTGCAGCTGAAATGGGATCAAAGAGGGTCTGTGCAACCTGTGCAAGGGTCCGTGGGCTGCAGGGTATGAGTCCAGCTGCACAGAGCTCTCAGTGCCCGTGGCACCCAGGCTGGGCACTGCACCGTGCTCACCTCCCCAGCCACACTGCCAGGACCAGGAGCCTATGGCTGTGGCGCTTCTGCCAAACAGCCATGGCCCCATAGTCAGCTTCTCCCCAGCTTTTCCAGCACCGTGCATGGCCCCCGTGTGCCTGCCAGGGCCAGAGCAGAGAGAAAGGAGATGGGGCCACTTTCCTGCAGAGCTTCACTTTATGGGCACAGCCATGCAGCACCCTGTGTCCAAATCCACTTGTTTTCAGGGCAAAACGAATGATTCAGAGTAGCCCTCCTGGGGAAAAATCATAGAAACAGGGCTCTCCTCTGGGTCTGCTTTCTCTGAGTCCTTTCCCTCTGCCCCAGCCCCAAAGTGGTTTGACGGGCAGCGCTCAACTGAGAGCCGGCAGGACACGCTGTCTGAGTACTGCTACGCCCTGGTCAACCTGCCCCACAAGATCTCCCGGTGCCTGCACGTCATTGACTTCTTCAAGGTCCGTCATGACGACATGAACCCCGTCACAGACAGCCAGTAAGTCCTGCTGCTTGCCATTTGGGGGGAAATCCTGCATCCCTGGCCACTGCCAGTGGTGAGGGGTGGCTGGTGTTGAGCTGCTTCTGCTCTGACCCATCTAGGATCAAGAAGCCCGAGGTCTTCATCCTACCGAAGGATGCCAAGAAAACCCTCACCGGTAAGAGGCCCTGGAGGGATGCAAGTGGCTGCCTTGGCAGCAGCAAAGCCCAGCAGGGAGAGGGGTGGGCACCCCACAGCAGATGCCCTGACCGAGAGCATGGTCTCTGTGCCAGAGTGAGGAAACCACAACCTGGGGAATGAGTCCCTGTCCTGGCATCCAGCTAGTTTGGGATCAGAAGAGGCTGGGAGAGCACTTTGGGCTGTCCTGGGGCTGCTTCTGGCCTGCCTGAAAGAGGGTATTTCTATGGCAAGGGCTGGGAGAGGGAACATCTCTCACTTCTCCCACGCAGACATCACAGGCCCCATTGTCCTGCAAACGTACCGAGCCATCGCAGACTACGAGAAGAGCTCCACATCTGAGATGGCTCTGAAAGCTGGGGACATGGTGGACGTCGTGGAGAAGAGCGAGAGTGGTACGTGTCCCTCCTCCACAGAGCCCCTGAGGCCCAGCCTTGGAGACAGACCCCTGCTTCTCACATCCAAACACAGCGTGTGGGTTTGTTACCCTGGTGTGTGGGTTAAGGGGTAGGTGGTTGGATCAGTGCCTCCTGATGGAGAGGAGAGGCTGGAGGAAAGAAACCGGCAATGAACCTCTCAGCAGTTCCTGCCCCCTTGGGACATGTTTCACATTCACATGGAGCCACATGACAGTCAGTTTGGGCCGGGGAGGGAGTGGGGCAATCCTAGAAACCTCTTTGCATGCCTCATCCTGTGAGGTTTCCTGCCAGGGAGGATGAATTGGCCAAGCTCCCTGGTTGCACCATGCAGAGACCAGCCTCAGCACCCTGTCCTTCTGTCCAGGCCACATGGGTGTCTGCACCTACCCTGGCCAGGACAGACCTGGTGCTGGTGCACCCATGGTGACCCTACAGCACCCTCTGCTCTTGCCCATGGCTGCTTTCCTTGCAGGCTGGTGGTTCTGCCAGATGAAGAGTAAACGGGGCTGGGTGCCAGCTGCCTATCTGGAGCCGATGGATGGTCCTGATGAGTCTGAAGAGCAGGAACCCAACTATGCAGGTAAAATGTTGGGGTACCCAGGGTGTGCACCAGAGCACAGCCTGCTGCAGCTCCCTGCTGGGAATGGTTCATTGCAAGGCTGGGTTTTTCGAACACTGCAACAGGCTCTATTAGCACAACACTTCCTTCTTCCTCATTTAATCACCCAAATTGTCAACATGCTGTTCAGCAGAGATAGGTGTGCTTCCACTGCTTGCATTCACCAGCTTTCCCCTGGAGAGGTGCTGGTGGGGTTGGGATGAGCCACAGGCACTGGCAGGGCTGGGAGAAGTCTGAGTCCAAACTTGGAGACCTGAAGGACTCTGGATTTTGCCTAAAATGTGGGGTAGATGCTCTGTTGTGTCCTCTCCTCAGTGGCTGAAGAGGCTGAGCCCCATCCCTGGGGTGGTAGCACCCAACCTGCTGTCCTGGTTTTGTGTACAGGTGAGCAGTACATTGTCCAGAAGAGCTACACAGCTGTGGAGGAGGACGAGCTGACCCTCAAGGAGGGGGATACCATCGAAGTCATCCACAAGCTTCTCGATGGCTGGTGGGTCATCAGGTGAGAGATGCTCAGAACAAATCAGGTCAGTGGGATTCGGGCAGAGGGAAGGGATGAACCATCTGTTCTCTACACCAGGGCTGTGAAAGCCATGGGCCCCTTGCCCCTTGGCTCCACTGCCCAGCACTTCCATTGGCAGGGCTGCTCCTTACTCCACTGAGGGCTTCAGAAATACCCAAGAAAAAGGCAGATGGGAAAAAAATGTATCTGTTATTTTGCCTCTAAGTATTGTGGCACATTTTGCTTTGCAAAACCTCAACTTTGACCCCAGCCCAGGCCCACCAGCAAACTCAGGAATTCCAGGGCGTGCCTGGCTGCTTTTGTGCTCTGGGGACTCACAGGTTGTGCCTTGGCAGCAGGACACAGTGAGGCTGCAGAGCCTGGGGTCCTCCTGCCCCAGCTGCTGCCCAGTGAGTGGCACTGGGAGGATCTCCTGGTGTTTGCAGGTGTGCTGGGCTGGAGGGGCAGATGGACCAGGGGGCGTTTCTTGAGCACCCAGCAGCAGAATGTCTGGCAGGAGGCCCTGAGTGATGCTTCAGGAGCCCAGCAAAACCCCCATGGGAGATAATATGAGCTGGTGGGACCCTGAAAGCTGTGAGCCATTGCTTTGTCTGATACCTACTTGCTTTTGGGACTCAAGCCCCACTTCCAGAGAGAGCCACAGGCACAGAGGGTGGGGGCACAGTCAAAGCTCCCCCTCGCTGCAAGCACCATGAGGAATAACCCACCCAGCACCAGCTGGGGACAGGCATGAGGAGGTGGTGTTTGCAGAGAGATGACTGCAAGCGATGTTGCTTTGTGTTGCACTGCAGGAAGGATGAGACCACGGGGTATTACCCCTCCATGTACCTGCAGAAAGCTGGGGAGGGGAGCACCTCCATGAAGAGTGAGCTGAGGAACAGGAGTGCTCCTCCACGGAGGTAGGACCAGCCTTGGGGTGTGGGGAGGGAGACGAAAGCTCTTCTTCAAGGGAGTGAAATGAAACCAGACAGTCATTTGGGGTGACCCTTGCTCACCCTGGCAATGAGGAACTGCCCAGGGGAGGTGCGAGCAGGGCAATGACAGACCAGGAGGCAGATCCTGGAGGGCTGTGGCAATAATGAAATGCAAGGACTACAAGAAAGATGGATGGAGGGGGACTTTTTACAAGGGCTTGCAGGGATAGGATGAGGAGTAATGGCTTTAAACTGGAAGAGAGGGAATTTAGATTGGAAATGAGGAAGAAGTTCTTTACTATGGGGCAGTGAGACACTTGCACAGGTTGCCCAGGGAAGCTGTGGATACCCCATCTTTGGAGGTGTTCAAGGCCAGGTTGGATGGGGCTTTGAGCAACCTGGTCTAGTGGGAGGTGTCCCTGCCCATGGCAGGGTTTTGGAACAAGATGATCTTTAAGGTCCCTTCCAACCTAAACCATTCTATGATTACAAATAGCTCTGTGGTCCCCAAATTCCACAGCCCCTCAAGGGCTGCATGATCCCTGCTCCAGCAGCTCCTCCAGCCAGGCATATTTCTCATTGTCCTTCCACAAAGTTTCTTTTCTGGGCTAATCACGTTTAATTTTCAAATTGGCCTTTTTCTTATTTCCTAAGTGCACCCACCAAATCTTTGAGCAGCGAGGAGAGATTTGACTAATCAGAACTGCCAAATGGCCTAATCTGATGGGAGGATTTGAGCTAATGGAAGGGATTTTATTTTGATTAAAAAGATAAAGAGCAATAATAACTCATTAATGCCAATGCAAAGAAAACTGCTAGGAAGGGCAGACCTTGCTGCTATCTTTTCTTCCCTACAAGCAAACACAGCAGCCCTGCTGTCAAATCTCTCAAAATTCAGCTCTGCTGGAGCAGATCGAGTGTGAGACAAATAAAATGCCCCAAATCCCCCTGTTTGAGCACAGTGATGCTTGTGGAGACCCTTGGGAGAGGTGAGGGGGCCTGTTTCAAGGACAGTGACGTGCCCACCATGGGGAATATTGTCCCTATGGTGCTGGTGCTGGCAGCCAGGATGAACCCAGTTAGAGGTGACCTGTGGTGGAGGGCAAGTGTTTTGTGATGATGAAATGGGTGTGCTCAGCCCAGGGAGGGGCTGAAGGCAGAGAGGCACCTTGCCTTGAGCAGAGCAGGAGGATGATGCCATGGGATGATGGCAGAAGCCATGGGAGTGAAGACAAAGTGGTGGCCTCCCTCTGCCTCCCTGGGGACGGTCCCTGACACTGGGGGTTCCCCTGTGGCAGCACCAACTGCTCCTCAGCCTTTCACTTCTCTCAGTAGTTTCTCTGCTGTGGGTTCCTCAGCACACACCCAGGTGCACACTGACCCCCCCACACTCAGGGATTGAGCCTTGAGTGCTCCTCCTCCTCAGGAGCCATGCCAAACCCTACACCAGCACCTTAGTGTCACAGATGGTGTAGGTGTGCCATGTGTGGATGTCAGTCCATCCATCACTTCCAGGGCTTTCTTGAAGAAAGAGTGGGAAACCTCACGCCCATCTCACCCAATTTACCTTGCCACCCCCAGTGTTACTGTCCAGACTTGTGCTCACACTTCACCCTTCAGTAGCTGCTCACAAAGCCCCACCCCAGCTGCCTCCTAACAAGCTGCACGTCACGTCTCATCCGTGGCTGCGGGTCTGGTGTCCACCTGCAAAACCAAGAAGTTTGGGTTTGGGTGAGGCAGAGGAGGAAGCACGGAGGGGAAATCCTCCCTGAGAAAGTCTGTGGTGTGAGAGCTGCTGGCACAGAAACTGAAAGTTTTGTTTATTTCTGGTCTGTTTCTGCAGATCCACCATCCGAAATGCAAAGAGCATCCACAAGCAGGGCCGGAGGCAGATCAGCCAGGAGACCTACAGGAGGAACAGCAAGAAGTACATCCAGAACTGGAGGAACATGAGGGACAAATTCCAGAACAAGGCCAATGTCATCAGTAAGTCTCAAAAGGGCTTTTCTCCTGGATGTGGGCTGCAGGCATGGCCCATGCCCTCCAACGCTAGTTGCTGGAGCTGTGGCATGAGCAAAAAACCTGGAAATCCTTGTGCCATGCTGAAAGATATGGGTGGCAAGGAGGAAACAAGGTTTCTTTTCCCCAAAACCCCTCTGCACTTCATGACCCAAGGCTGGGCTGTCCCTACAGGGCAGCTCTGCCCTGTCATGGGTGGGAGATGATGCAGTAGGACAACACATGTGGCTTGTCCACTCTTATCCTCTGGGGAAATCATGTGCAGGGAGGTGTTTCTTTCCAGTGAGGTTTCTTACCTGTGGTCTGACAGAGAAGGAGCAGCACATCATGGCACTTCTGCCCTCACTAGGTCCCGGTGAAGGTCAGCCCACGTTTAGGACCTGTGCACATCCCCTCACCTGTGCTGCTGTCACCATTATCATGTTCCTTAGCTGCCAGCAAACACCTAGAGGGAGGTGGTACATAGAGAAGGGGCTGCTATTGAGGTAGATGCGTTAGATCTGGTAATCTCTGTGTGGGATCCATGACCTTCCCAAGGGAGAGCAGCTCCTTGCACAGACCCAGAGCTTGGCTCCCTCCTGAGCAAAGCTCCCAACCAGGAACCAGTGGGCTCATCCCACCAGCCTGACCTCTGGGGAGACCATCACATGTGGCTGAGACAGGAGGAGAGGCAGGAGCTTTGGTGGCCACTATGTAGGAAGCTTTAGGACGTTCCCATGAAGGTGTTGGGTGGAGAGCTCTGCCTCATCTGAACATCTGCTTTACCTTCAGTTGAGAAAAATGAGCAAGAGGAGAACAGGCCCAAGGCCCAACCTGCTGTTCCTCCCCGTCCCAGCAGGGACCTCATCCTGAACCGCTGCACCGAGAGCACCCGGAGGAAGGTTCTGTGAGCCCCCAGCCCTCCACACCATGATGCTTCATCTCCACCAGCTCCTGCACATCTGGGGCTCAGATCCAGGGATCCAGGTGGCTCTGGAGCTGCCATAGGTCCTGGGGGGCTGCCAGGCACAGCCCAGCCCCCGTCTTCATCCTGGCACAGCAAGCCCAGGATGTCCTAATGACATCATGAAGAGGGACCCAGCCCCCCTCCACCAGCTTCTGTGGAGCTGAGGCCTCCACAGCCACCGGGGACCCCTCCACTAGACCCCCTTTTATCCCCCTATTTGTATTCTGAGTGATTTTGTGGTTTTTACCAATAAAGTAGAGACATTTTATAGAGATGTTTCAATGTCCACCTGGACAGTTGGCCAGTGCAGACCCTGGAGAGCAGCCCCGTGGCAGGAAGGGTGTTTCTCCCCAGTGGGGGGTTGGGCAAAGACCTCTTGCGAAAGATGCTGTCGAGGAGGAAATTTGTGGGTAAGAAAGGACGGCAGCTTCCTCCTGGAAAGCAGCTGCTTCTCTCCCTCTAATGGAGAGCGAGAGCTGGGGTGTAGGGATGAGCTGAGATGTGGTGTCCCCTGGGGTGGGGAAGGAGCCATGAGGTGAGGTGGCCACTCTGAATGGGGGCAGGGTGTGAGGTGTGCAGGATGGGCAGCTCATGGCCCATGGGGCTGCCAGGGTGTGAGGAGTGAGTGGCTTTCCAAGGCTGTGGATGCAGGTCCCTCCTGCCACTTCATGGAGAGCCACCATGTGGAGAGGCCAGTGGCCATCACAGTGTGGCCAGAGCCTGCAGAGCAGGGCTGCTTTGCAAGAGGGAGCACGGCATGAGGGGTGAGTTTGGGTGGCACCACAGCCAGCCCTGCCATCACCATGCCAGGCAGGTTTGTGTTTGGGTCTAGGTTTAGGTTTGTGTCTGGGTTTGTGTCTGGGTGTAGGTCTGGGTGTGGGTTTGTGCCCATGCCCAGGTTTAGGATCAGATCCAGGCCCGGGCGAGCCCCGCTCGGTGCCGGGGGTGCCGTTGCCCCTTTAAGACGAGCGCCCCTGCCGGCCGGCTGGCGTCTCGCGCCGCACGTCACGTGTGCGCGGCGGGCGGGTGGGCGCACGCGCGGGGTCGCAGGTGAGAGGTCGTCAAGATGGCGGTGGCGGCGGCCGCGGCGAGGGGGGCGCTGAGGGCAGTCCCGCTGCCCGCCCCCCGCAGAGGCCTGGCCGAGCCGGCGCGCCCGCGCAGCACCCGGCAGCTGAGGGAGGCGGAGGAGGCCGCCTCGGTCTTCCAGTACGTGGGGAAGGCGGCCAAGCGGAAGGACCGCGTCTTCGTGTGGGGCTTCTGCTACTCGGGCGCCCTGGGCGTCCCCAGCTTCGTGACGCCGGACGCGGGCTGGAAGAAGCCGCGGCGGATCCAACCCACACCCTACCGGCTGGAGACGGCGGAGAAGGTGGGCCCGGGGCGGGGGTGGCGGCTCCGGCCCCCCGGGGGGGTGCTGGGGGGGTGTTCGGCCGAGGCTTCCCGCCCTCTGCCCGGGCCGGTTCAGCTTGGCAAGAGGCTTCTCTCAGCCTTGAAAGGCCTTTACTAATCTGGGCTAAACACTTCGCCGTGATTAATCTTTGAAAATCGATTTAGCGGTGTTAATCGGGATGATTTTGTGTGTAACTGCAGCAGCATACCATTTGGAAAATACAGATATCTCTATTCTTTTGTCGGAGGCATAAGAGAACAAGCATGTGAACAACGTTTATCAGAGAAAATGGGCCTCGTTTTCAGTGGGTTTCTTGGCTACTTGACGAAAATAGAAGCTTGTGTTGAATATCATGTTGTTTGTCTGCATGGTCTAGCCATGCTCAGCTGTCCAGTTCAAAGAAAGCCAGAGCTTTTATACTGGCTTGTTTTCTTTTTATTTTTGGCAAAAGGATTAAAACAGGGGAAAGTTACTCTCTTAATACCTATTTTTTTCATTTACTTATTTACTACTGCTGCTGCTGATCAGCAAATAGATCTTCTTCTTGTGTTTGAATGGGTCCAAAATAATGCAAAAATTAAAATATATACACACAAAATGAAAACTCCAGAGCAGTAATGTTGGACTTGAGTTTGTGCTTATCACTGAAGAGTGTTGTTGATCATTTTTGCCAAGACCAGAATTTGGGCAGTGTTTGGATGCTGCTTAATGAAGGATGAAAGCTGATGGACAAATAGTGTGGGGTGAAACATTGTTTTTCTAAGCCATAGTTTATAACTGTGGGTTTTGTTTGTGCTCAAAGATATCCTCTGCTGCCTGTGGTTATGGATTCACGCTGCTCTCCTCCAGGACCACAGACATCATCAAAGTGTGGGGCATGGGGCTGAACAAGGACTCCCAGCTTGGGTTCCAGAGGAGCAGAAGAGATCGAAGTAAGGATTGAAGTGTTTGAAAGACTTACAGGGCAGGTCTACAGGATACCTGGGATGTGGGAAACATGGCATGAAAAGTGTCCAGGAGGCTTTGATGCAGAGTGTGGGGCTTGGTTGTTTGGATTTGTTTAAGAGGTCTTTTTGTGGAGCTTAGCTGCGTTTTTGTGGACTTTGCAAGTGGTCAGGATGTTCATCCCTTCTGTGTATGGCACAGACACTGCCTGGAGGTAACTAAAGTCTAAGTAACTCTCTAGTGCAGTAGTGTGTGTGTGTTAGTTAAGATGTTGTTTTGAATCTCTGTGGTTTGATAGCAGACGATGTAGTGGATCATAAATAAAACAATTTTGGTAAGATGGTTCACTCACTCCTGTGGCCTTTGCACCTATAAACTGATTTTCTTTCCCACAGGGGTCTTTTTATACAGTCAGTGGAATTTTCTGTGAAGCTCTAGGTTTCTTTTATCTCAATTCCAAATTGCATTTTGAAGGAAAATCTTGTTATTCAGTCACTCTGCCTTATACTAGGCTCTCAAACTCATTTAATATGGTGATTTCTGTGCAGAACATGGCTGCCTTCCACCTAAGTCAGATAGGAAAAACACAGACTTGCTTCCCTGTCTCCTTTTGAAAACATCCCTCCATAAAGAATTGGGGAAAACTAGATTAAAAGCAATTTTTCTGTTTAGAAG
This sequence comes from Brachypteracias leptosomus, assembly GCA_013401335.1. Lineage (NCBI taxonomy): Eukaryota > Metazoa > Chordata > Aves > Coraciiformes > Brachypteraciidae > Brachypteracias > Brachypteracias leptosomus. The sequence continues at coordinate 1,227,557 of VYZX01021052.1, read as the reverse complement.
AGCATAACCCATCAAGGTGTGGTGCATCTGATATGGGCAAAAGATTAAACTTGGTGGAGAAGCAAAAGAAAATTTCATCTGCTGTGGAGAAAGCTGGGGTTCACAGTGGTGCTGCTGGTGTGTGTTGCTGTGAGCACATGAGTGTGCACAGTGAGCATCTGTGTGCTTGGACAGTGGCTGCAGAATGAAGGGGCTGCAGAAGCCTCATTTCTGCTTTGAGAGGTTTCAGCTCTTCCGTACATGCTGATGTCTCAGGAGGGTCTTGCCATTTTCTTGGTTTTCATCTGACCTATGGGTTGTTTTTGCCAGAGAATCCAGAAACGGGTTAAATGGTTTTGTCAAGCCCTTCTGAGTAAAACTGTTCAGTGTTTGGTAGGATCTGTGGAAAGTGGGGTGCAGATCAGTGAGGTTGTGGCTGCTCTGTATTTAACTTCCCACAGACAAGATTCCTGTGGGATGTGCTGCTCATTGCTGTTTTACAAGTTCTCTTTGGTACCTGCTGGTTCCAACACTGTGTCCCTGTAGATGCTTCATTTCCAGGGGAATTTGCAACCTTTTGAGTTTCCGATGTTTGTATTTCATGCTGTCATTTCAGTTGTTTCTAAGCTAAACTACTGCTACTTTCCTCTTACTCTCTGCTTCCTTAGCCACCCATTGCCTCTTTTCTCCAGAATCCCTCAGGTGTCAGTGATGATCACCACAGATCCCAGTAGCTTGTGTCACGCTGCTGGAAAGAGCAGAGAGAAAGAAAAAGTGTTTTGCTTTGTGCCTTCCGTATCTCTTCAGGCAGATACAGTCTTGGCTGCCTCTCAGTTCCTGCTCTGTTGCACAGTGGGTTCCTGCCGTTTGCACAGAGCCAGTTGTGCTGCCCATCCTCACATCAAGTAGTGTCTTACTATGAAAGAAGATGTGTATATTTTCTGTTTGTTTATTATTAATCCAGGGCAGTGTGAGCTAGTTAAAGCACTGCTGCATGTGAGCAAAAGACTGCTTTGGGTCCTCAGGGCTTTGATTTCGCTTGTTACACTGTCTTTCTTTGATATCAAAGCTTTTTATCTCCCCTTAACCTTTTCCCTAGTACTGGTTTATGTTTTGCTGTTCTTTTTTTTTAATTCCTTTTTTTTTCTTCCCAGTTGACAGTACCTGATTACATATTCTTCACTTACTAAGTCTTCTTTTTCTAGAAGAGCCTGTCATTTTCATTTAGAAACATTAGATCTCTTATCCCCTATGGAGCCAGGCTAGCTAATGTTTCTTGCATTCCTTGTTTCTGGAAGGGCCTTTAATCTACTGTTCTTTAAATATGAAGCCCTAAGACTTTTTTTGTTCACCTTTCATGGTTTTTTTGATTGCTGCTGTTGTACCTTGTTTGCAGTATCCCACAGAGTGCTTAGTTTGTGTTTGGTGTTAAGCTCTCTAGTAATCCAGCCTTATTCACTGAGGTGGTTGAACATCTGGCTGGAAGCCTCAGTTTCTCAGTTCTGGCCACCTGGAGCCTTAAGAACATTGAGCCTGTAGGCGTGGTGGGGTTTTGGTTAGACAGGGATTATGGGCTTCATCCCTGTGGCTTTTGACTTCTTCCCCCATCCTGATGAGTCCCACTCAGCCTTTTACTTTGGTTGGTATCTCAGCTTTCCAAAATATATCTGCTTTTGTAATAAAATAGAAGTGAGTGTGTGTATGTACAACAGGATTGGCAAATCTATGATGAATTTGCTTTGTGGAAGCCACTGACTCTTCAAATTTCTCTCCCTTCCCTAAGCTAAGGGCTATGAATATGTCTTGGAGCCATCTCCAATTCCTTTACCCCTGGAGAAGCCTCAGCAGACTCGAGTCTTGCAGGTGTCCTGTGGGAGAGCCCATTCCCTGGTCCTGACAGACAACGAAGGAGGTATAGTATATAGTATTGCCTGTGGTGCTGACAGGGGCCCCCTGATGATGCTTTTATTAAAAGCTCTGAGCAAGATTGTCTCCTGTCCTTTAGAGCCAGGCCCCAGGTGGGCTGTCTGCACTGTAAGTGTGATGCAAGTTGCTGGTTTTGGGATTGCTCCCAGGGGGGAGAGCCCTGAGCTGGTGACTGTGCGTTGAGCTCTGCTTGGCTCAGGCTGTAAACGTGTTGGAAGCTTTTTCACTACAAGTGTTGCAAAATATGGTTTGTTTATCTAGCCCCAGGCCTCGTTGAAGTGCAGCCTGTTTGTCTTGTTCAGTCAGACGTGGCTTTGGGTTCACTTTTGGATGGCTGTGCCAAGACTCCTGTGCTGCTCAAAGCCCCAGAGTGTGACAGTTAAAAAGCAATTAATTAATAGGCCTTTATACAGAAGATCCTGGTGGTGAATTGACTCTCCATGTCTCTGGGAATTCTCTGGTGCAGTGGCTTCAGTGCTGTGTGATCCAGTGCTGCTTATCAGTGGGTGAGCTGGTTGACTGTTGATTTAACGCTCCTCTGGGAGCACTGATCTGTTTCTGAGTCTCCTTGGCAACAGCAGGATGAACCAGGCAATTACTGAAAAACTGCCAGTGGGCTCCAGGTACCACCACTGTGCCTGCAACAGTATTGCTGGGATGTTGTTGATGAAAATTGATTCAGTCACTTGAGTGTAAGTGGACTTGGTTTGAAGAAAGCTTAAGCCAATTCTTACAGTGCTGTTTTCCACCTTTCATACTGAAGACCCTATGAAAATATTTTGTGTACCTGAAAAGAGGCTTCTGGGGCTTGGACAGTAATAAAACTAGTGCATTTTATCATTGTTTTTCAGTTTTCACAATGGGGAACAATTCTTATGGACAGTGTGGCCGGAAGGTTGTTGAAGATGAAACTTACAGGTGAGAATCCAAAGATCCTGAATTTCTTTAATGATAAAAATGTAATTGCATGAAAACAACCCTAAAGAAAAGCCTGGAGGTGGGAAGAATCTGGTAGTGTAAGGATGCTGTTTAAGATGGAGTGTGAGAACTGGCTTTTGTGCTGCAGGTGTCATATAAACATCCTGGTTTAAACCCAGGCTGGGCACTCATGCTCTTCGCACTCACAAAAGACACAAAGATTTCAGCACGTGACAGTTTTCACAGGTCATAGTGAGAAACCCAGCCTTCACAAATCGATTGAGGTAATTGGTGTTAGTAGTTGGTCTCTCTCCCTTCAGCCTCTCAGTGTCCTGGTTTGGCCAGGACGGGGTTAATTTTCACCAGGAATTGGGAGGCAGCCCACCATGTCTCAATGGGTGGTCTCTGCTGATCTGGTCACTTTGTATCTGGTTTTTGTTACCTTGTTACCACTTCATTGTTACTGTTGCTGTTCTCACTGTTGGTTTTGTGTGGCTGGGTTAAATCCTCCTTATCTCAACCCATGGGGTTTGTATTTTCCTCCCTCTTTTCTTCCCATCCAAGGGTGGGGGGGCACGGGGTTCGCAGGTCCTGGTAGGGTCTAAACCACCACAGAAAGCAAGTGTCATTTCTGAGGGTGTTAGAAAAGCCATTTAGTGATGAAAGAGGCATCCTTTTGTTGAATTTCTTTGCTGTAACTGCCTTTGCACCTGTAGTGCTTCTCCTTTACAGGCTTTTTGTGGGCCATACCAAAGCATCTTCTCAAAATGCTCTATAGGGTAGTAGATGTGGGTTAGTAGGGGGAATATGTAGAAAGTTACTGATTCCCTGGCAGGGCCTAGGAGAGATGTTGCTCATTGCACCCTCTGTGATCCACAAGACTTGGCCTGTAAAGTTCAAGAAAATAGCTATAATTTACCTGGCCAGCTATAATTTACCTAGCCTTTTTTCACCTTGATACAATTATTGGATTGCTCAGAATTCCTGTTGTGCACTGTTTGGGCACTGTTTGTGCTCTGGGGTTTATCTCTAGTTAAATGTCATGTTTCTATAGGTGCAGCAGTATTACCTGGGCCCTGGGCCCATTCTAGACAAGGGAACACATTTGAGGATTACTCCCACCCCCAATTCCCATGAGAGGTTATATTTAAAAAGTGACAGTTCTTAACTTAAAAATAGAATACAAAATTACTTTCCTTATTTGTGCAGTAACTTTACAGTGGAATTGTGCGCTTTGAATATATAAGAGAAGATGTGAAAGAATCTCTTTAGTAATTAGCAAAGTGGCTTTCAGTGAAGACAGATTTACCCTCACGTTTTTCAGCCACAGTCCTCTGAAATCCTCTGTGTTGCCTTTTTTCTTTTTGGTGGTGCCCAGTGAAAGCCATCTAATTCATCAGCTGAAGGACTTTGACAGCAGAGTTGTCCAGGTAAGAGAGTCATCTGAACTGAATTCTGAAGGTGCATTGAAAACTGGCTGATCAGTCGAGCTCAGAGGGTGGTGATTGTTGGCTTGAGGACTAGTTGAATGCCAGTAACTAGTGCTTTATCCCAGCAGTCAATACTGGGTCCAACCCTGATTAACACTTTCACTAATGATGTGGTTGATGGAGCAGTGTACCCTCAGCAAGTTTGTAGATGACATAAAAGTGGGAGGAGTGGCTGATGCACCAGATGGTGGTGCTGCCATCCAGAGGCTGGAGAATTGGGCTGACATGAACCTCTTGAAGGTCAGCAAGGGGAAGGGTGAAGTCCTGCACCTGGGAAAGAACTGCCTCAGACACCACTATATGCTGGGGGCTGACCAGCTGGGGAACAGCTCTACAGAAAAGGCCCTGAAGGTCCTGGTATAGACACCAAGTTGACCATGAGCCAGCAGCGTGCCCTGGCTGTAGAAAAAGCCAGTGGTATCCTGGGCTGCATTGAGAGGAGGAGTTGCCAGCAGGTCAAGGGAGGTGGTCCTTCCCTTCTGCTCAGCACCGGTGAGGCCACACTGAGACTACTGTGTCCATTTCTGGGCTCCCCAATACAAGAGAGACATGGATGTACTGGGGAGAGTCCAGTGAAGGACTGTTAGGGTCATGAAAGGACTGGAGTGTCTCTCCTGTGAGGAAATGCTGAGAGAGCAGGGACTGTTTAGACTGGAAAAGAGAAGGCTGGGAGATGTATCTCAGCACTGTGTATAAACACTTGAAGGGAGGGTGCACAGGGGACAGAGCCAGGCTCTTCTCAGAGGTGCCCAGTGACAGGGCAGGAGGCAGTGGGCACAAACTGAGACACGAGGTTCCCTCTGAACATCACCAAACACTTTTTATGTGACTGAGCACTGACACAGGTTCTCCAGAGAGGCTCTGGAGTTTCCTTTCTTGGAGATAATTCAGAATGGTCCTGGACAACTGGCTGTGGGTGGCCCTGCTTGAGCAGGAGGGTTGGACCAGATGACTTCCAGAGGTTCCTTCCTAACTCAACCAGCCTATGATTCTATAATGGGAAAAAAACCCCAAAATAGTATGACAATCATTGAGTTAAAGTTCTTTGAAATAACAAGGTAATCCACTATGTGGTTGCTTACAAAAAGCACAAGGTGGCATTTTACTCCATGCCTCTGCAGAGCAGAGTTAAAGGCAATGCAGGGTCTGAACTCACTGAGGAGTTTGATGGGAATGCCAATGCAACACTTGTTTGCTTGACTGCTGGGTAACACCTGCGTGACAGAGAGATTGTTCTGACTCCTCATCTCTTCCCATCCTCATTTCTTGCTCATTTCCAAAGAGAGCAGTGAGACCCTCCTCTTAGACCAGCCAGCATTGCCCTAGGGCAGGCTTCTAGGAGAGCCAGGGGCTGCAGAGCAGCATAAATGCCACGAGTGAGCAGTATTTCCTTGCAGTGTCCTACTGCAAGGGTCAGTCATTTAGGTCCACGTCATGAGCATGTGCCATGGTACAGCCTAACCATGTTTGAATTAGGCTTGTAAACCTCTGTTTGGATTTTTCATTATTTTATTATTTTTCCAGGGGGCTGAATAATGGGTATGTGTTTGTACTTTGCTGACAGCAGTTATGTGCTTATTATCCTCAGCAGCCACTCTCTTAACTTGTGGATTAAATCCCTTTAATCGCTGGCTAATTTTTAATGTCTGCTTTTGAAGATCTTGGCTGTAATTCACGCCAGGCCTATGGCAGACCTGATTTACTAGTTCAACATAAATGTCCATTTGAGAACAGATGTGTTCCTAGAGCACTCGCGTGGCAAGGAATCAATAACAGTTTGCAGCTGGTGTTGAGAGCCATGTGGTAGAGCTCTGGGAAGGGAGATCTCCTGTTTAACCTTTGCTGGTTTATTGTGTTGTGCTGCTGAATTGAGCTTGCTGTTAACCAGCCCTCGTGTTGGTTCTCAGAACAAATCAACAGCAGCATCACTTGCCACAAAGAAAATTCTGCTGGTTTCTGTGCAGTATTGTGCTGTTCTTGGCCTTCCCTCTCTGTAGAGCTGTTTGGGAGAGAAAAGTCACAATCTGAGCTGATGGGCATTGCAGAGGTTCGTGGCTCAATTTGTTTGCCAGTAATGCCTCGTTAAATGGGGTCTGAACACGTGAGCTTTCCTGACCGGCTCTGCCTTTCTGTGTGTGCAGGTCGTGTGTGGGCAGGACCACAGCCTGTTTAGAACCAAGAAAGGTGCTGTCTATGCATGTGGATGGGGAGCTGATGGACAAACAGGTAGGAGCTCAGCTCAGCTTGGGTTTCAGTGGACTGATGAATGCAGCCAGCTGTCCTAATTCAGAGCTTGCCATGGGCATTGTGTGGACAGAAAGGGGCTGGTGTGTTTCCAGTGGTGTGATGTCGTCCTCAATACTCTTGAGCAACCAAACCTGGGACAAACCGGTTCATTTTCAGAGGAGCTTTAGGATACCACACTGACAGTCCGGGTGTGCAGTCTGAGGAGAATGTGTCTACTGGTTGAAGCTTGTAAGGACATGTGGAAGTGGCACAGGAGGGTGAACTCCCTGGTTCTGTGAAAGCTTTGCTTCCTGATTCTCATTTCTGGGTCTTGTTTTGCTTCTTGTTCCTTTTGAACTGAAAGAGACCTTTGGCAGCTACTGTTCTCTTAGCATGGGATCTTTGGCCAGGCCCTTTCTCTGGTGCCTTCTGCTGTTAGAGAACTTCCTCACAGTCCTTCCTGCTGTTTGGTCCTTCTGCTGCTCCTGAAGTTGGATATTTCCCATGGTTCTCTTGTGCAGACACACTGTGGCCCATCTTGCTTCTGTCATCTGCATTCTGGCCTCTGTTCCAGGCAGTTTAGTCCCAGCCTCTTTTGCCACTTCACCTGCTGTTGTCTGCACTGATTGCAGTGTGCTGTCACTCATGGCTCTCCTTGCAGAAGACAGGGTGCAGCTGATTTGTGAAACTTCACCTCTATTAGGACATCTGCCTGGCTCGGTTACTGCTCTCAAATACTCTGGTCTCTGCAGACCTGTTTGCCAGGTGTGATTGGATAAAGTTGTGTTGTCCTCAAGGGAGGTAGCTTTGGCTAGAGAACTGGTGTTTGTGGCTGCTGGTCCATAGAAGCTGGTAGTTGAAATGTGGACAGAAAGGTTTCTTTTGGAGGATGGGTGTTTGGGTTAGAACATAAGATGTTCCTAGGTAGGCGTTAAAAGTATGTCTGGAAAAAAAATCTTCACTATTCCTCTACTTTTTTCCTTTCAGGTCTAGGACACTATAACATCACCAGTGTTCCTACCAAGCTACGTGGTGACATTGCTGGAGTAAACATTGTCCAGGTCTCTTCCTATGGGGACTGTTGTCTGGCTGTTTCGGACGAAGGCGACGTCTTTGGTTGGGGAAATTCAGAGTACTTGCAGTTGGCATGTGTCACAGACACCACACAGGTCAGTTGGCCTGGGGGATGTTTCCACATGTCTCAGTTCAGCTGCTGCACACAGAGTTAAATATTACACACTTCTCCCTGCTCTGGGTTCTTCTGACAGCAGTAGAATCAATATAAATTAACACCACTGCCAGGCTGGTTTTACCTGTGCTTGCAAAACCAATGTCTGAAGTGTGTGTAGCTTTAGGGCACTGTGTTTCCCCACTATTGATAGGCAAGGGCTCATGTCATCTCAGCCCAGGCTGTTAGTCTGGTATAAAGGAAGAGTACACCCCATGTCCTCCTTGCCCCATCCCATGGACTGTGCACCAAATTGAGATCCAGCTCAAGTGCTTGTGCTGGTTTTGGGACAGGAACTAGACTTTTGGCTGCCTAATCTAGAATTTCGAGTGGTCCTGCTTTGAGCATGATGCTGGTCCAGATGGCCCTTGGAAGTCCCTTCCAGTCCACCTGTATGTTGGTGAATTTTTCACCTGAGTCCTAAACAAATCCCAGTGTCTCACAAATGAAAGTTTTTTGGAGTAGGGGCAAAAATACAGTGCTGTCCTGCCACTAAGCATTGTGGGGCTGAGGTAATTAGGCAGATGGTCTAATTTCTTACAGTAGGTGTAGGGAAGGAGTCAGGGAATTAATACCCAAGCTACTGTTGGCAGAAGGCTAAGAACAGACAGTTGCATTTATATGGCTTTAGTAAAATATGTACCTTTGTTTCCTGTGACTCTTCTGATGTATCCTTAATATGGGGCCTTTAACTGGGTGAAATGGTGTAGCAGTTTCCTGGCTGGGTGCTCCAGGGAGGTCCAAGGGGTCTGAAGTGGGTGACTGGCATGTTGATCAGAGTGGGAGTTTGAGGTCCAGTATAGATAAAGTCCAGATAGTGGAGTAGCAGAGCGGCTGTTGCCTGTGAAACCCAAGATCACTGTTCACGTGTGTCAAGCCATGTAGGTTGTGTTGAACTGTACCAAATAAGAGTGATTTTCTTTGAGTGATTTTTCCCTAATATGTTCAAAAATGCCTCCACAGACCAAATTTTAGTCTTGTCCATTATGAAAACTTGCAAATGTGCTCAGTTGCTGACTTTCCCATTGGGTCTGGCTTAGAGAGCCAGGGATGTGAGCAGACAGTAAGCATTCCCAGCTTTGAGGTGATTTTTCCCACTTTGTCTATACTCCCAGCTTTAATGAATTTAACATAGTTATTTTAATCTTAGGACTTGCATTCATTCTGTTATTGAGTCAATAATTCTGTTATTCAGGAATTCAGTGCATGTAAGCTCTAACCAGAAGTAGACAGCAAGTTTGTGTCTGGTTTGCAGTTGACCTTGTCTCCAGTAACTCTTGCAACCTCGTGCAGGTGAATGTTCCCAGACATCTGCCATTCAAGATTGGGAAGATAAAGGAGGCAGCGTGTGGAGGGACTGGCAACGTTGTGCTCACAGGTGAGTTCACTTTTACAACTGTCCTCTTTAGCACAAGGCCCTGTGGTAGGTGGGTTGTAGCATCATGGAGCAAGCACCTTGTTTACTGGAAACAGGCAAGTACTGTCTGTGACAAGGAAAGCTGGGAAACCAGTGATGTAAGAATGTACGTGGGGAGTTCCTTTCACTAGCCACAGAGCATTGATCCCAGTGTGTGCTGCTGTGAGGAGAACTAGAACAAGAGCCTGGTTGCTGCTTGTGGTTCTGGTCTTGTTTGCTGATCACACAGCCATGTGTGGCCTATAATGGAGACACATATAGGGAGGAAGTGTGGCAACACTGGAGAGAAAGAAGAACCCTTCAGACACAATATAAATCTGACATGTAAATAAATCTTGATAAACTAGGGTGGAAAGTAGAGAGTTCTGAGAGCAGTGAAACTCTGCTTCTTGGTGAATGCTGCTTTGGATTGCCAGGGGAGCTTGAAAGTCACTGAGGAAAGGAATGAGGGAGAGGGTTATACCACTTATATGAAGGATCATCTCAAGGAAGACATTCAGATATATGATTTGGTGGTTGTGATGACATGACATTTGAGCTTCTAGCATGAAGGGAGCAGAGCTAGCAGACATAGCAACTTGCACTGTCTTATGCTGCCCAACTGCTGCCTTTCCCAGGCACGCAGTTCAAGGTGGAATGCCAGGCAGAACCACAAGCCTGCTGCTGCTTTGGCTGTGCCTCAGGGGGAAAAGCAGTGATAATAAAACACTCATCCTCTGTCCCATCAGTCAGCTAAGTATTTTATCCAGCCCACACAGTGTTGGCATTATTTCCCCAGGAAAGTTTTGCCTGTGAAGCTTGCACAGCTTAGTTAAAAATGAAGGCTTGCATTGTTTGGAAATCTTAAATAGTCCAAAGGTGCTAGACTGCTTTGGGAGAAAGGAAAATAGCCCCTTGGATCTGCTTAACTCTGGGTCATGGCATGAATTTCGCAAGCACAGACTTTCTTACAGCATGTGTTCTCGTTGTAATACAGAAGAAGGAAATGTTTTTGTCTGGGGCTATGGAATTCTTGGGAAAGGACCAAACGTCCTAGAGACAGCAGTGCCAGAGATGATCCCTCCCAGCCTCTTCGGCTGCTCCAACTTTGCTCCGGACGTCCGCGTTGCTCACATCCGCTGTGGACTCAGCCAGTTTGCAGCCCTTACAAGTAAGTTTCTGGTCCTGCTGGGATGGAGAAGCCACATTGCAGTGGTGTTGGCAGCTAAAAGGGGAAAAAAAAAAAAGCCCCCATCTTTCTTTAAACTTAAAGCAAACTGGAATGCAACGGGAGGGGTGGGCAACACGTTTGTAGGTGTCAGGATCATTTCTAACATAGGTACTGCACTAACTTAGGCTTTAGGAAAGTGTTATTCTTCTACAGGAAACAAAATTTCACTCAAACAGGAAGCCTGGGAAGGTTTTTTCATTTCTCTACATAGAGGTCAGTCAGTTCCTCTTTAGAAGCACCAGGAATTTGTGATAAATACACAAGCTAAAACTGAGTCCAAATCAGAGCTAGATGTCAGGGTTTCTTGGCTCTTCTGACTGAGTTAACAGTCTGAGGTGGGAAGACCTACACATTTAACATGCAAAAGGTTTGATACTCTGGATGTCCATCCTGTACTTGATAGCAGCCTTCAAAGGAAGTTTTGAATTTGAAAGCCATTTAAAAATGGGCAGCAGAGGGCAGCAGCACAGAAAACTCATGTATTTGGTAGTGAAAGTAACAGTTTACTGATGAAAAGAGTGAGCTGCCAACATGCTTGGTCCTTCTGGGGGAAGTGGTGTGTCTGACACCATTGGTCTGGTCACAGGGTGCTTGTAACTGTCTCCCCCTGGTATTCAGGAATCATTAGAAACTGTTCTGGTTAGATTGTACTTATGTTATAGGTTGTGGTTTGATTCTCTGCTGTGGGGTTGAGCTGAATGCTTCCAAGAGCTCCATGTTTTGCTGAGGAGCTTAAAACTCTCCAGCTCTGTTGAACACAAGTTTTCTCTTTTTGAACTGTTTGTGAACACAGTTGTCATGAGAAGGCCACTTCTGTTGGGCAGCTGAGTCCCCAGTCCCCAGGTGACAGCTTGGGATGGATTTCACTGCCTTGCTCACCAGCCTTGCTGGTGTGGGTCAGCTGTAATTGTATAACTGCCAACAGTGATTCACTTCACCACAAATGATTCCCTGGAATCTCTTCTCCACTCTTTCTTCAAAGAAAAATTCCAAAGCAAGAACTGTAAGAGGGGGAAGCAAAGACTTGTGCCCAGAACTTGCAGCTTGTCCTGCTTGTTAGGCATCATTTTCCCCAAGCACAAGTACATTTACTGTACTTGGAACTAAACTGGATGGCTTTCACACTGCCTGTATAACCCTTTATACTCCTGGAAGCACTGCAGCCATGCTTGCCAGCATCACAAAGAGAACTCTTCCTTTTTAATGACTCTGTCTTATTTTATTCTTTTTCCTCCCTGTATAGACAGAGGAGAGCTCTTTGTATGGGGCAAGAATCTAAGAGGATGCCTGGGAACTGGAAGGATGGAAGACCAGTATTTCCCATGGAGGGTAAGGGTGGTAGTATTAAGGCCTAGAAAATATTCTTTAGCTACTCCTTGTTACCCTGGGGGCAAGAAACATCATTTGCTACGAAGTTTTGTTGAGTAATTTTGAAAGAAGTGGAAACCTGAACAGTTCTTATGTCCCTGCTGTCCACAGTTTCTACCTGCTACCCCTTACTGCCTCTTCCCTCTCCTTCTAACCTGCACTTCACTTTTGTATGTGCTGCAAAGACCACCAGTATTGGTCATATGTGATCCGAAAGACTTGTATGATATCTAAATTAGGTGAATGTTTTGGTCAGCATATATAGTGGCAGCAGGTCCATGTAGCAGCGGGCTTCCTTCCCCTGCTCCTCTTCCAAGTCAAGTAGCTATGGTGGTGGGTCACTGGACTGTGTAGCTACAGTGGTTGTTCCTTAGTCATGGAACTGTTTCCATGGCTAGTTTGCAACACTTCCAGTCCCACTCCCTTCTCTGGGATGGCTCTGAGAGCCAGGCTCTGTGGGTGTGGAAGAGTCTTTGGCTCTGGAGTTCAGCACTCGGCCTAGCAGATGTTCCCAGTCTCCATGAAGGCCAAGTAGGAGAGGAGGGACCACCCTGGAGTCCCTTCCCTTGTGTCTGAACTTGTAGCCAATGTGTTTCTTTAGCACACTTTCACCTCCTTTTAAAAATGAACAAAAAAGGACCAACTCTGAGCATTTGCCTAAAATCACACAGCTGTGGCTGAGTGGATTTTCTGAATTCACCAGACATGGCACGTCCAGGTTTCCCCAAGTGTGGACGTTGAGCATTATGCTCCCTCCAACAGCCACCTCCTGTCTGGCACTACTGTGGCAATGTACCAGAGCAAGGGCAGTTGCCAGGACACTGTCTGTGGCCTCCTGCTCTAGCACTGGCCATCTCCTCTCAGCCCTAAGGGAATGCTGGTGTTTGTAGCCTCTGCTTTCCTTGGAGCAGCTTTAAGTGAAAGAGCTGTGACCACACCAGTGAGTGAGCTGGGCCTGCTTAGCATCAAAGCAACAACTGCCTTGGGCTGGGTTCAGCTCTTGCCTGGTCCCAGTCCTTGCTGATGGGAGAAGAGACAAATCCCTGTGGTGCTTGGGCAGATCCTGCTGTCTGGATTATGCTCTGTTTGGTCACGGTGTTTCTGCTGCTGAGCAGATGGGCTGAGGCTGTGCTCCTCTCACTGCCCGCCTCTGAGTCCTCTCTTGCTGTCCTTCCAAAGGTTCATGTGTTTCTGTGAAGGGAGAAGGGGAATATTTCACAGCTCACTGCACAAGCGTATCTGGTGCTATCTCTGGGTGTTCAGAATGGCACTTGCATTGGTACCAGACCATGTGAAACCAACTGGTGTGTTCAGCAGGAGGATGAGAAATAGGAAGAATCAGGTGCAAAGTACCAGCTTGAGCAATAATCCACTTTTTTTGCAGGTGACTGTACCCGGTGAGGTGGTGGATGTTGCATGTGGAGTTGATCATATGGTGAGCATGGTTAAATCCTTCACCTAGTGACATTGCTGGGCCTCACTCAGCACTGTGTGAAGAAGACACGAGGACTTGATGATGAGCTTCTGGAAAGGGAGACTCGTTCCGTGAAACCAAGAAAGAAGTGATGGTGAGCAGAGATGGCTGTAGCAGTACCAGGGGGTGTTGTCATCACGCTCCAGCCTGGCTGCAGGAAGGAAGGAAGGACATTCCCTGAGGAGAGTGGCAATGCAAGGAGTGCTCTGGCTGGTTCACGATGAGCTCCCAAAGAGCCTGAGGCCCAGCCCACAGCTGGTGAGTCCCTCTGCCTAAGGATGGAGAGCATCTCCCTCAGGGAAGGCTGGCACAAGATGAAATCTAGAGCACAGGACATTCACTTACAGACATTTTCCCTGTCACCAACTCTGGGGTGTCAGTGTTGGACTAAGCCAAACTATTTCTTAAGGGAAAGGGGTTTTTTTAACAAGTATTTTTTATGCAGGTGAAAAGTCATGCTGGCTGTCTGTTGGAGTCCAGCACAGCTGTCCTCAGAGCCCACCACCAGCTGCACTCATGCATGCTGCAGCACGGCTGGTGGCCTGGAGGCAGTGCTGTGCTCTAGCCCCAGCCTGTGGACTCTGAAGAGTGAGAGTGCAACTCTGAAGAGTTTGCAGGGAGAAAGTGCTTGTTAAATAAGACAGCATGGAAGGTAAATCACAGGCTGTCTGTGCTGCTGCTGCTGTGGAAGGACAGATTGATGGTGACAGTAGCCAGCCCAGTCTATTTATGGAGGCTGGCTGGAAACGAAGCTCCCTCAGCCACCTGCAGGTTGGTGCTCAGGCAGTGGATGTGAGCAGCACTCTGCTCATCACGTCCTTCTGTCATGTGCTGATCACAAACCACTGCCTTTGATTTGGGTTTTTTTGGGGGGAGTCCCTGCTCGCTCTCTCTCTTCAGGGGTCCGGGGGCTTGGATGCAAAAAGCCCTTTTAAATGAGCCAGGCCTTTGGGTAGTGCCTGGCAGGGGAAGGGAGTCATGGGCAAGAAGCAGAGCCTTGTTTCTTGGTACGTTCTTTGCAGAGGAGTTGTGGTGAGTGTGTTCAGGATACCATAAGCTGATGGAAAGGGGATGCAGCAGCTGTATGTACCTGTAGCAGGCACTTAGCACAGCTCACTGTCTGCTGTGCAATGCTCCAGACATCAAGCAGAGCTGTATCTTTTCTGTGTGGGACACTTCTACTGCATAAATTATTTTGTCAAAATCCAAGCTAAGATGTTTTTAATAAAGTCTTCATCGGTATTAATGGAAATATTCTTGAGCTTGTCTTCACCCATGGGCTGCTCTGTCTTGCACTCTGCATTTAAACTTGGAACATTTTGATTCCCAGTGATGTGACATGAAACCTGCCACCTGAGGCACCTCCACACCTGCAGAACTGGTGCTGTCATGGGCCAGCCCTGCATCCAGGGACCCAGGGGACACCACATGCTCACGTTTTGGCTCCATTAGCTGAAGTTCCTATCTCATCTGTTGTGTAATTATCAAAACTCTAGGGGTAAAATCTACCTTGATGAAACAAATCTTGAAGGGCTTTGCATAAAATTGAGGAGACGCGAAATGAGGTGCACAGGAATGATGTGTGTGTCAGTTATTGATGTTACTGGGTAACTGGCATTGCTGTGGTGGTTTGAGGCAGAACAAACAAAAAATCTGGTGAGGAAGGTGTTGGGAACAGTTCCCTCCATAGACACTGCTGGTGGAGGAGGGCTGTGTGGGATGGAGGGGGAGAGCTGCTGGGTTTTCACTGCTCTTGTTCACAGCTGTTCCTGGGCTGGGCCTTTTGGAGAGCTGGGATGAGAATCAAGGCCCCATCCTACCTCTTTATGTGAAGGTCTTGCAGTGCAGTTAATTGCCAGGTCTGTGTGTTAATGAGCTGCCAGCAGGGTCCTTAGCCCTCGATAGACGTGCTCTAGGGCCTGGTGCAGAGGGAGTGTTGGCACCTTTGCTACAGTGGCTGTGGGCATCTGTGAGCACACTGCTTGGTGGGAATGGGGTTGGGGGCAGAGAGCTGGTGGTCTGGTGAACACCAGCACTGCTCCTTGTTTGGGTTACAGTGCTGGGGGGGGGTGACCTTGGCCTGGTGTCCACCAAGCTGCTCTGTCACCCCCCCTCTATCAATGGGACATGATGAAAAGCTCCCGGGTCGAGACAAGGACAGGGAGGTCACTTACCAGTTACCATCATGGGCAAAACAGACTCAGCTTTGGGGAAATTATGTTATTGCCAATGAAGCAACAGGATAATGAGGAATAAGAAGAAATCTAAAAGCACCTTCCCCCCCCCCACCACCACCTTTGTCTCAGGCTCAACCTCACTTTTCTACCTCCTCCCTCTCCTTGTTTACTGGCCTTGGTGTCTGTTTTTTTTCTCACGTATCATCACTCCTCTCTCCCAGCTGTTGTTGCACAGCAGGTTTTTTTCCCCTTAGATGTTATCCCAGAGGTATTACTACGGGTGGTGAGTGGCTTGGCCTTGGCCAGCAGCAGGTCCCACAGCTGGGTGGGCCTGTCTCTGCCCAACACAGGAGCAGCTCCTCGTGTACTCTCACAGAAGACCCCCTGCTACCAAAATCTTGCCACCCAACGTGAGTGGGCATTGCTGAAATGATTTAACCCACGAGCTCAGACTAGAGCCATCCAGAGCCATCAGCCAGGCCCTGGCAGAGGACATTTCACTCTTCATAGAGTCTTGCAGCACTTGCATAGTCGGATGTGGCCTCAGCCCCCCAGGCCCCACAGCAACACCCCAGATGTTTGTGTTTGCTCTGTGGTTCCATGCAGGGGGGGTCAGTGCGTGCAGGGGACGGCGAGAGCTGCCAGGGGGTGACAGAATCATAGAATCATAGAATGGGACTCATAGAATCATAGAAGGGACCTCTAGAGGTCATCTGGTCCAACCTTCCTATGCAAGTAGGGACATCTCTACCTAGGCCAGGTTGTTCAGAGCCCCATCAAGCCTGACCCTGAATGACTCCAGGGATGGGGCCTCCACCACCTCTCTGGGCAGCCCATTCCACTGATCTATCACCCTCAGATTAAAGAACTTTTTTCTAATATTCAGTCTAACTCTTTCCTAGCTTAAAACCATTACTTGTTGTCCATTACACTCTCTGCCCCTCACCCCTTACCTATCTACAACCTGAGAGGTTTAAGCTGCCTCCTCAGTGACTGCTGGGCCAAGGCCCTGGTGCCCTGACCCCAGGGCTGTGCAGGAAGGCACCTTTGCATCACTTTGTCCTTCAGAGCACAGCAAATTAGCCATCC